>JAAMXS010002590.1:0-40619 GCA_019693525.1 Cylindrotheca fusiformis | reverse complement strand
TCGGGTGTTGGATCGGGCGTTGGAGTTCCGACTGGACTTGGCGACGGATCCGGTGTTGGATCTGGAGACGGATCAGGCGTTGGATCCGGCGACGGATCAGGTGTTGGACTAGAAACAGGGCTCGACACAGGACTCCCACCCGGAGGGATATCTTCCTTCCTGACGCAAAAGTCGTAGAGGGAACTGTCTGAACCTCCTCCGCTGCACCCAGGCACCTTTGTATTGGCAGAAGTCCTCGCAAAGCAAAACAAATCGCTGCTAGTGCAGTCACTGTCTCTGTCACAGTCGCCCTCGCAACGTTCAAGCTTGGTGCTAGGATTGACCCCAACCTGTCTTACTGAAGGTAGTGACGCGCCCGCTGGAACACAGTAATCGTACAGCGAATCATCCTGCGCACCTCCAGAGCATCCTGGAATGACTGTGTAAGCCTCTAATACACCAAAGCACTCTAGACCCGACTCACAGTCACTGTCCCTGTCGCAGTCTCCCTCGCAGCGTCCAAGGGTGCTTGACGGGTTTAGACCGATCTGAACCAGTGGCTCGTCTTGAAGATGCCTGTTGCTGTGCCGAGTTACTCCCAACTTCGCAGAGGCCAGGGATGGCAAGAGGAAGGCCACAACGATACTCGAATACTTCATGGTACACTCGTTCGTATTCCGGTGTGATTCCCAAAAATGAGGGGTTTGAGGGGAAGGAACATCACAGGATGTGCAACGCTTGAGTTCAATAATTCGATCTCATAGGCGGCACGTATTTCAGTCAGATTCGCGGTAAGCAGTACACGTGCTACTGGATGCAACTTAGTACATCATTTGCAAACCACATAATGTGCTTCGACATTTTTCTTGACCTCTGCATTTGTGTATCCGTTCATCGGTAGTCGTTCGACGTACATCACAGCCGCTGATCATGTGCAACAAATCTGGCCTATGTGTTAAATCGTTCGTGATGGAATGTACCAGAGCATACACGTTGGGCGGAGTGATGAATCTTTCAGTCAGTGCGCGCCTCGGAGTGCAATACTGTATCGTATCGTCCTCTCCAATTCTAAGTAATGTTGGGACTACTCGAAAAATTTTCATAAATGTTTGTTCCATGACTAGCGAGGTTGGGGCAATCGTGGAAAATTCGGGAGATGGGCCTGCGCAGTTTTTAGAAATTGGCCACCTATCTGGCGTAAGTAGCGGTGAAGAATCTTTTGGAAGGTGAGATGTGGAATGATGTCAGGAACAGATGCTGGCGAATCAGCTCCAAGGAAGAGATGTCAACATATAATTGTTTAAGACAACTACAGTCCGCGAATCTCTGCATTCTTGGACAAAAACCAAAGTTCGGCCCGTGAAGTCTTATCGGCGTCTTCAAGGGAGGGTATAGTTGTTTTGATAGACTACCAGCTGTGGCACATAAATTTTGGAAGTTTTGGCGGGGCGGATTTTTAGATTTTTCAAGCCGATTTTGGTCCGTCTTACCATCCGTTTTGGCCTGTCCTACCATCCAAAATCGAAAGAAATTGATGTTGCGTGGATTGTGGGACCCTCCAAAGAAGGGATGGATGACGCAATCAACCAATGAAAATCAACGAAAACAACACACGGACCCTCCACAAGTTCCCCGTCGCACGCCAGCCGACGTCCTGGCATGCGCGGTCGTGGAATAAATATCAAAGCAGTTCCGACAGCCACTCATTTCCCACTATGTATTTTGAACTGATGTTTGGCTGGCATGAAGTGATGTTTCTTCTAACGGTTCTGATGTTTTGAAAATTCTCCTGATGTTTCGCTGAACCGTCCTGATGTTTTGCTGATGTTTTGCTGATGTTTGCCGCAGCGCGATTTCTCAACACACATTGATAACTATGACAGGTACCAACCCAACTACAGAACTATCAAGTGACGGCAGCTTTCATTCTTGTCATTGCGAATCTTTTAGTATGCTCTGAGAGAATGATGTTCGTTGGTTTAAGGCTGTTGCAGCTGCCATAATGCAAACGAGCTACGATCACTTCAAGAGTCGGTACGGGATATTGCCTGCCATAGCTGCGTGGGTATACGAAGATTTACAGTTGACAGGAATTGATGGCTAAGATTGAAGGCAATTAGAAGGACTTGAAGAGCATTCTCGTGGCTCTACACTACTTTCGCAAGTATCCCACAGAAAAGGACATGGTTGCAAGATTCGACTAGGATTGCGCATACTGGGCTCGAGAGAAGGTGTGGGGAGCTATTCAAAAGATCCGAGCATTGAAAGCCTAAAAAGTAGCGTGGGATAGAGATCGTTTCAGGGATGGCATAAACGGAATCAGAAAATGGTTCTATTCTGATTGTCTTTATCGCGTTCCAATAAAATGCTTTTGCTTTTATGCTTCTTGTCATTATTTGGCATGGGTTGTGGTGGCTTGATGAATCTGGTCAGAATTGTAGCTGTAGCTCCTTTTCTAGGTCGCCGTAGTTGCTTCTTCCTTGCCGTTGCCCAGCCTTCCTGTATTCTTGAATATTTTACTTTGAATGATACGCTTGATGAGCCATTGGTTGGTCTTTGCATCATTATGCATGTTGGTCAGCAACATCAAGTCAAAAGCCTTTCTGTCCCCATGCCTAGCAAGCAATCGATCAATTCTATTTGTTGACGTGACGTTGTTCACTTTTCTGGTTCCCTTCCAAAGCATCTGTAGCACCTTCATTGCAAGCTACTCGAAACAATTCCGTTGATCCATCGAGCGAAATCTCCTCTGCAACAACGCCAGCTTCTTCATCCGGCGAGCTCAGAGCATTTCCAACAAAGAAGGTTGCCGAGTAGCACATGTGAGACAGTTTGTTTGTTTAAAAAGATGATGTGAGTGGTCTTGTTGTTTTTCTGAGGTTTCGATCCTGTTTCGGTTTTCTGATATATTTCCTGATGTTTCGATTTTGTTTCAAATATTAGGGGTTGTCGAAGTTATGACGCGACGCTTACACCAAAGCTTCTCCTGATGTTTTACTTATTGGTCCTGATGTTTATCTAATGTTTCTATTTCTTCCTGATGTTTAGGAAGCACGGACTGATGGTTTCACATATCGTTCAAACAGGGGATCCAAATGAGGGAAGCTAAAATCTCAGTCTACGGCTGGCTGGCGTTCCCGAGCGTGCGCGTTCTGAGCCCGGCTTGTGGGGGTCCAAGGCCCCATAGAATAGCAACTCATACTAAGATACGGTTCTACAGATCATCATGGCCATAGAACAGCAAGCAAAAGGCCTACCTTACAACCCGCAGCAAGAAACAGATGATACCAAAGCGACACCATCTGACCAAAGTGAAAATGCCGAACAAAACCTTGCTCCGACTCTAGCAAAGTGAGTTGGGAAAGCGGATTATGCTTAGACAACTTTTCAAAAGAAGCGATAGTCGGTTTTTCCTTTCTAATTGAATCCCATTGCTTGTGAGAATCAGAGTATTTCCCACCACCATTATGTTGAGAGTCAAGAAGAACGACCAACTCTGTTCCAAAACCGCAGAAGTCGGAGAAAGGGGTAGGACCTGGATCCTAAAATGGACCACCCAGACCCAACCTTTCCAGACTGGAGATAGCGCGGGCCACTATGTTGCAATTAGTCTTCACAGTGGACCGAGTCCTGGACCACAGCACATCCAAGTTCCCCCTCATTATCGTCATCAGAATTGCTCTATCACTATCACGACTTGGATCTGGATCCTTGCCTTTCAAAATACGAAAAAAAAAGGTGGCACACGAAAGGAGACAGTAGGTGATCTCCATCTCTGGCTTCATCGAACTGCCAAAGATTGGGAGCTTTTGGTCCCCAAAGATTTGCACCAGGATTCTCTACCCAAACAATGCACCTCTCTATCATCTGATTACGAAAAGAAATCTTCTTGGACGGATTTGCAAGATATTACCTTTATTACAGGGGTTGGAACAAGGAGGTGGTAGTGCTGCCCAAAAAAGAAGGCTACGCTAAGTGCCTGGCTGCATTCAAGATTTATTGAAACGAGAATTTTATCTGGAAGACGTTAGTGATGCTGGAAAGGCATGCATAGCTGAACCGGGATTTGTTGTATGGAGCACGCGCTTTGAAACGAGCTTTGGTCAAAGAACCATTGAATCCTCTGAGTCGTCTTTTGCTAGAAGGCGGAGTCCGGGAAGGAGACTTGGTAAAAGTCCGTTCCCGTGCAGAAGCAATGCAGTTGCAAAAGAAAGGGGAGGCACTCTTGGGGTGGGCTTCCGGTAGCCTACCGGCTTCTGAAGATAAGAATGATGTCATTATTTTGAAGAACCACGAGGACTTTGCACCTGACGACAGTGATGGCGACATGTCTAGTGACGAGGATGACTATTGGTTGGATGACGATTTACAAGCATAGATGACAAGGGCAGCTAAATGGAATTTGTGCGTATTAAAAGAGGATACTACTTTCTTTACTTGACTTTTATGATACTGTAGGTAGCATCAACTTATTGCAACCCAACAAAGTACGATGCTGTTCCTCCAATTCCCTTGGCAGTTTTTCTTAACCATCGTAATGCGTCCAGTAGTGGGTATCGTGTCGGATGGTTTCCGCACACCTCCGAAGTGAAATGAGTTCGGTTGCTTTCGGGTGATGCAGCTGGGTTAGGCATTTGGCGCGGTTAACAGATAGTTTTCGCTGGTCATAAGGACGCAATTCAAACCTATCCTTGTTTGAGATACGAGCCCAGAGTTGATTGGGCGAGTTACTGTTGCAACCTCTCACCTCCAAAAATCTGTTGCTAATGGTAGACAAGCACAAATTCGTTCCATAGACCCGAATCTGGTCACCCGAGCCGCTGTGTCGAATGATCTCAAACCTTTCTTTGACGTCTTTACATTTGTGGATCCAAATATTATTTCCAGAGGAGCATTTGCGGTTAGAGGGCTTTTTACATCCCCCTTCCCATCCATCGCCCTCGGTCAAAGTGTCACAATCGGTGCATGCCATGCACCAAAACCTTTCTTTCGTCGACTCCTGCCAGAAATACCCCCTTTCCCAGTACATCTTGAGTTTCTTTGCTCCACTCGAAGAAGAAGGCGGGGGGGTAGGCGATGTAACAGGAACAAAGTCTCCCCCTTCTGGAACGACACAGAAGTCGGATCGGCTACCATCATTTTCTCCACCTATGCATCCTGGAACTGCTACGTTTTTGTTTCGTTGAAAGCAAACTAGACCAGTTTGACAGTCCGAGTTCCTGTCACAGTCCCCTGAAAAAGACAAAAATGCGGTGTGAACGAATGCTCTATCTGATAAAACTCAAGAGTTGGTGTGTGTCCCCACACTTGGTGGGCTTACCTTGACAGAGGCCGAGTGGAAACCTTGTGGAATAGGACAATGGTATCGCTGGATACTGGATAGGAGCCGGAGTGGGAGGTGGCGTTGGACCCTGAGTGGGTGGGGGAGGTGGAGGGGGCGTCGTGGTGAAAGGGACAGGTGCCGGTGTAGGGGCTTGAACCGGTGTTCCACCTTCTGGAAGGACACAGTAGTCGGTCCTGCTACCATCACTTGCTCCGCCTATACATCCAGGAACTGGTTCGTTTCCGTTTCGTTGAAAGCAAATTAGACCACTTTGACAGTCCGAGTTCCTGTCACAGTCCCCTGAAAAAGAAAAAAATGTGTGTGAACGAATGCTCGATTCGATAGAAATTCAAAAAGCTTGTGCGTGTTACCACCAAGTCGTGGACTTACCTGCACAAAGGCCGAGTGGGAAGTTTGAGGAAAAGGACAATGGTCTCGCCGCTGAAGTAGGAGGAGGGGTTGGATCCGGTGTTGGTGAGGCTTGAGGTCTTGGTGTTGGACCTGGTATCGGTTGCGGTGTCGGATTCGGTGTTGGAACGGAACTGAGATCTACCTTCCTTACGCAATAGTCGTACAGGGAACTGTCTGAAGATCCTCCTCTGCACCCAGGAACCTCTTCATATTGAGCAGTCCTCGCAAAGCAAACCAAGTCACTGCTAACGCAGTCACTATCTCGGTCACAGTCACCCTCACAGCGTTCGAGTGGGACGGACGGATTGACCCCAATTTGAGTAACTCGAGGTGATGGATCACGTGTTGGGTCCGGTGATGGATTAGGTGTTGGACTAGAAACAGGGCTCGAAACAGGACTCCCACCCGGAGGGATATCTTCCTTCCTGACGCAAAAGTCGTAGAGGGAACTGTCTGAACCTCCTCCATTGCACCCAGGCACCTCTGTATTGGCAGAAGTCCTCGCAAAGCAAAACAAATCGCTGCCAGAGCAGTCACTGTCTCTGTCACAGTCACCCTCGCAACGTTCAAGCTTGGAGCTAGGATCGAGCCCAACCTGTCTTACTGAAGGGAGTGACGCCCCTGATGGAACGCAGTAGTCGAACAAAGAATCATCCTGAGCACCTCCAGAGCATCCTGGAATGACTGTGTAAGCCTCTGTAACACGAAAGCACTCTAGACCCGACTCACAGTCACTGTCCCTGTCGCAGTCTCCTTCGCAGCGTCCAAGGGTGCTTGACGGGTTTACACCGATCTGAACCAGTGGCTCGTCTTGAAGTTGCCTGTTGCCCTGCCGAGTTTCTCCCAGCTTCGCAGAGGCCAGGGATGGCAAGAGGAAGGCCGCAACGATACTCGAATATTTCATGGTACACTCGTTTGTATTCCGGTGTGATTCCTAAAAATGAGGGGTTTGAGGGGAAGGAAAATCACAGGATGTGCAACACTTGAGTTCAAAATTTCCGATTTCAGTCAGATCGCTGTAAGATTGTATAGCCAAAATTCGATCTCATACGCGGCACGTATTTCAGTCAGATTCGCGGTAAGATTGAGCCAAAAACACATAATGCGCTTCGACATTTTTCTTGCATTTGTCTATCCGTTCATCAGTAGTCATTCGACGAACTTCACAGCCGCCGATTATGTGCAACAAATCTGGCCTATTTGTTAAATCGTATGTACTAGAGCATATACAGTGGGCGAAGTGATGAAGTGCGCCTCAACTACTCGAAAAATTTTATAAATGTTTGTTCCATGAGACTAGCCAGGTTGTCGCATCTATGATCATTCTTAGAAATTGGCCACCTATCAGGCGTAATTAAGTAGCGGTGAAGAATCTTGAGATGTGGCATGATGCATGATGTCAGGAACAGATGCTGGCGAATCAGCTCCAAGGAAGATGTCGAAATATAATTGTTAAGACAACTACAGTCCGCGAATCTCTGCATTCCTGGACAAAAACCGAAGCTCGGCCTGTGAGTCTTATCGGCGTCTTCAAGGAGAAGGAGGGTATAATTGTTTTGATAGACTACCAGCCAGCTGTGGCTGAAAAATTTGGAAGTTTTGGCGGCCGCAAAGTAATTGGAAGGTAGAAAAATGCATTTTTGTCTTCCAGAGTGTGATAGATAGAGTGTCAAGCCTACTAGTATTAAATCTACTAGTTGAACGGCCTGTGTCTTTTCGTAAGTTCAACGCTGGTGCTTGGTTTTTTTTAGGCCTCTATAAAAGCTCCTTCATGTAGCTCTAGTAGTTTCTCTTCCACTACACTCCCCCAACAATTGGGTCTTCTCGTAACATTGTCATTCAATTTTCAAGTTTTGCGTCAACCCATAGACATCACACCACCTGAATGACTCTTAAAATCCGGATGGACTGCAAACGATGCATCAACATACCACTTGATCACTCTGAGATTATCAATACTCAGTGTCAAATGATCAAGCTTTGTTCCATTGAGATACTTCATCAAACGTAGATGTTTCTACCACCAGTTGGACTCATTCAGTTCTTTATCCTGAGTACAAAGTGTGGAAACTGTGGGATGGATATCCGGTCTTGCCAGTAATTCAGGAAAAAAGTGAACGCAACAAGCTCAATGTGGTACACATCAGAGTTTAAAAGAATCAATATGATGGGACACATGTGTCCTTGGAGTCATTGAGAAGAATCAGATGTCATATAAAAATAAACATTAACAGGTTCCATTCAAAGTCAGATGGAATGTTGTTACTAGCGAACAACAAGAAATTCGAGATTCAATCTCAAACAATAAAAATGAAGACTTTGGGTTATAGCTTTATAGGTTTCAGGGTTGGGAGAGTTCAATGCCAGGAGGGTTGAGTTGCTTTCGTACGAAACCAGCTTCGGGTAGACGGACATACTCCAAGCTTCGTCTGTCTGTCGGTGTTGTCCGATTGCGGCGCGTTTCTGTGATTGCGAGCTGCGCCGCTATTTTACGCTCCAAGGAGCTCGTACAGAAGCTTGAATTCCTCTTCTCCAACCACTCCAGAGAAGACACAAAATTCCATCAGCGAAAGGAAAACTCAAGATGGCCAGGACCAAACAAACTGCTCGTAAATCCACCGGAGGAAAGGCCCCCCGTAAGCAGCTTGCCACCAAGGCCGCTCGTAAATCAGCTCCGGCCACGGGAGGTGTCAAGAAACCCCATCGATACCGTCCAGGTACTGTTGCTCTCCGAGAGATTCGTCGATACCAAAAGTCCACCGACCTACTCATCCGCAAGTTGCCCTTTCAACGTCTCGTGCGTGAGATTGCCCAAGATTTCAAGTCGGATCTTCGATTCCAAGGATCTGCCGTCTTGGCCCTACAAGAAGCTGCCGAAGCCTACCTTGTCGGACTCTTTGAGGATACCAACTTGTGTGCCATTCACGCCAAACGTGTGACCATCATGCCTAAGGATATCCAATTGGCCCGTCGTATTCGTGGCGAACGTTCGTAAGCAATATTTTCGATCACTGCAGCCGGTGCCATTAGCTGTAGCATCTATTGCTTGCTGTTTTCCAGAAGCAAATTCTTCATTTTTGTAAACTAAACACGATTCATCACGAGAACGCATACCTTGACTAGTACTAGCACTTTTAGAATACGATCGCCAAACACCTGTCTTGCTCAAACTGAAGTAAAACAGATGCAATAGTGCGTTTTGAAGACTGATAACCGATAGTACCTCTCTAATTACACTACCACTTCAGAAGAAGCACGCTGTCCAACAGATGACCAACGCTAAGACGACAACTGTCCTATGTGCACTTTCACTCAAACGGATTAAATGTAACTACTAGTACACGCTAAAGACTGACAACCGATAACTCTCCCCAAATTGTAGCACTATGACGCTTGGCCTCTGGGGCTAATGCTGTCCCGCAGAGCACGTAGTCGAGCAGCCTTGGCTTCCTCAGCAGCAATCTGCGATGCACTCTTAGGTGGCTCAAAGGGAAGAGATGTACGGATGCGACTCGGAGTACTGACAGAACTGCCAGCGCTACTTCTCGCTGGCTTAGGGAATGCCCCCGTTGCTTCTTCCATGGGACGGCTTTGAAAGCTTCTCGGACCCTGCGATGGCGATTGCCCTGGCGATTCACCGGGAGATTGCCCTGGTGACTGGTTTCCAGAACTACTAGTACCTTGGGCTTCCGATTGGGAGCGTTGGGTTTCAGTCATTTCTGCAATCTTCTTGGCAGCATACTTTTCAGCAGCTCGGGAATGAGCCGAACTGGCTTGTGATCTTGCGCCCATGACGCTTCCGTTGCCACTTTCAGTCTTCTTTCTTTCAAGGAACTGTTGCCATTTGTTGTCGGACGTACTAGCTCCGGCCGAACTTCTGGGAGAAGTCATGCCTCCAGTCGAGCTTCTTGGGGTACTCGCAACTGAACCACCAGCTTCCGAACCAGCAGATCTTCTCCGTCCCTTCTTGCTCGAAACCACAGCTTTCATAGCCATGGATTCTAAAAAGGCCGCTTTGGAACCACTCATTTCATCCGAAATGACACTGCCCACATCACTCTTGCTAGATCTTGGTCGAGACCTGGAACGAGGTCGTTCCGAACGGGGAGTGGTTTCCGTTCCAAGGGTTTCGGTTCCCAAGGTCGTATCGTCTTCCTCGTGAATGGCATCTTCTCGGGTGCAAAATGCGGGGGGATTGAAACGGCCCGATGCCCGTTGTCCAACATTGTACATTGGGGCTGCACACGCTTGCAGCCTTCCCATAAAAGTATTGGGTTGCATGGCAGCAGTGCTGGCTTCGGAGGCAACTTCCGATGCATTGTCTTGATCCTTGCGAATGGGAGACAAATCGCCAGTGGGGAACGCACCGTCTTCGTTCCCGCGTTGGCGATTGGCCTCGCTCTCGGCTTGTTGCTTCTTGTTCAAAAAGGACTTCCACTCAGAGGACTTGCGAGTATTCTCAACGTCGCCACCAGCGCTGCTTCGAGATTCCCACATTTGGGACAATTTGCCAACGCCACCCTTCTTGCTGCCCGCATCATAATCGGCATCAGGAGTCACAGGTGTGGCCCTTGAGGTTTGCGGCGTGTCTTCTTTTTTCTCGTCCGTGACTTCGGGAGTGACATCTTTAACCTTTGGCGTCGTGTCTTTCTTGGAACCCATTAACTTTGGAATGGACCTTGGCGCCACAGCCACCGCACCACCCGCTTCGTTGTTTTCCTCATCATCGTCGTCGTCGTCGTCCAATTCATCCAAGTCGACAGGCCCAGCACTTCTTCGTTGGTTAAAGTACTCAGCATCATCTGAGTCAACCTTTTCCTTCTTGACATCGACCAATAACGAGGATGGTCTCTTAGGAGCAGGAGCACCACCATTCCTCTTGTTGATCCCATGGTGGCTGTGCACGGAACCAGTGTCTCCAATTTGAACATATCGTCCGTTGCGAGGCTCACTTTCCGAGTTTTCATCTTCATAAATCATGAGTTTTTCATCCTGTTCCACCAACAGTCCACCATTCACTCCAAAGTCGGCAGTATCTGACTCGGATTGGGTATTGATCTTTCCGTCGTCGTGTCGGGGTGTGGCCTGTCCTGAGGCATCCACGGCCATCCAGCCATGCTCCGGATCCCATTTCTTGCCCGCTTGCAAGAGTCGAGCACTGGCCGCCTTCATACTTTCCACCCACGATGTCGATTGCTGTGGTTCTACGGCTGCGGCGCCATTCTTGCGAGGATCTCTGGAAACTTCCGTCGTCGAGCCTCCTTCAGCTGCTACTGCTGCAGCACCATTCTTGCGAGGATCCCTGGAAACTTCCGTCGACGAGCCTCCTTGCATCGGTCGGCCACGATGATCATAGGTTGGTGGAGACGCAACGGAAGCACCCTTGGGTGACGTTGCAGATGGAACCGATCGATCTCCTCCGGGGTTGGCATAATCGACCCATCCAAGTTTGGGGTCCCACTCTCGATTATTTTCCGCCGCCGCTTGCTGCATCGTTTCTTGCCATCCTCTCATTTGATGGCTGGAGGGACGGGCCTTTCGGTTTTGAATTTCGCCAGTCCTTTGCTGTTGCAATCGCCGCTGCGCTTGACCGGGCCGTCTGGATCTTGACGAAGCCGTAGTTGCAGAAGTCTTGTAGGACTTACCACTAGCGACCGTCATTTGATCCGAGGGACCAGCACCGCCACCAATGAGGTCCGTCGAGCTGAGATAGGTTTCCATATCGTCCAAATCGCTGGGGTTGTTGGAAACTTGAGCAGGCACTTGTTTCTTTGCCCCCTTTTTCATGGGCCTTAGGAGCAGTGCCGTCATGTCCTCTTCCGCCTTCTTTTCTTCTCGATTGTCCGTACCATTATCGGACATGGCCAAATCTCGTAAGACTTCTTCTTCCGTCATAATTGGTGATCGCATGGCCGAAGCGCCCAACGGAGCACGGTGCTCGGAAGGAGGTGGTGGAGGCATCCAGTCTTCGTCCGAAGGATCGTCTTGATCGTCATCATCGCCGTAGAGCGGGGCGGACCTTGAGGTTGCGACCGCAGCAACCCCTGCGCCGACAGCCCCAGCTGCAGCATTGTTCCTGCTGTTGGGAGGAGAAGTACTAGCAGGAGCACTTCTCGAAGAAGTAACAGCAGGAGCAGCAGCGTTGCTGCTGTTATTCGGAATCTTGGGTTCCACACCCGAGAGTTTGGAAAAGCGCTTCTTCTTGAATTTGGGAAGAATTGACTTTTTCTTCTTGTTCTTGGTGGCAATCGCAATCTCTTCGTCATCTGGTTCTTCATACCCTTCGGCGTCGATCTTTCGGACGGCATCATAGTAATTGATTCCACTGGGTTGGAATTCCGTGGTTGGGATTTCCGGATCTTCTTCGGTTTTGGACTTGTGAAAGTGTCGAAAGAGACCCTTCTTTCCTTTGGCAGCCCTCGCTTGTTCTTGAGCAGCCACAGCGCCTTCTTGTCGTTCCTTCAAGACTTGGCCGGCCGCGACCGAGGGCGAGATTCCCATATTGATGAGTTTGATGAACTTTCGCTTTTCTGGCGGCGAGAAGGAGTTGTAAATGGTATTCTGCGCGTAGTCGTCGTCGCCATGCTCTTGAGGCGCCGCACGGACTTCTTTCTGGTAGTCCTCTCGCGCCTTTTGCGAAATGGTCTCCAAGAGCAGACTCTTCTTGGTTGTGTTCTCGGGAACCGGTAGGGCCGCAGCCGTAGCCTTGGACACGGGTTTCTTCAGTCGGGGTTGGACGTATTCCACTTCAATCGAAGTGTGTTCGTCCGCTCCCGTTCGAAAGGCGTGCTTGGGGATTTCTCGAGGGACATCCTTGGGCTCCTTGATGCTGCTGCTATTGTTGGGCTTGGAAGAGACACCGCAAATTTCACCCATGGCTTGGAAGGTGTAATTGCACAGATTGGGATCGTCGATACTGTCGTTCACCTCATCCGTGACGTTGCAGAGCATCATTTCTTGCTTTCGATCTTGCTTCAGTTCGTCCATGGGCATTTCTTCTACGGATTCTTCTTCCACGGGAACATCGTCTCGCTTCTGCGAAAGAGCAGTGGAAGTGGTGGTGGCCATGGTGTTGTTGTGGCTTCCGCGCTTGGTGGTCGTGGATGCAATTGCCATCTCCGAGAAACAGGTTTCCTCCTATCAAAAAGTCTGCTGGTGAAGACAAGGGGACTGCTGCAGAGAGGGGATGTATTTGCCTCTTTTACTTTCAAACCAACTGAAAGATTCGATCAGCAGCAATCACTCCACACCGTATATGTGTGTGTGTGCGTGTGGATGTATGTGTGTGAATGTGAGATGAGAACGAGGTAGTGGTGCGGCTACTCCTCGAGTTCGTGAGTTCGATGCTTAGTTTTTCGTCCCCACCACATTCATTCGTTTGGACCCTCAGGTTTTTTCCCGTTGCTCACCAAAGTTGGAGGAGGAATCTTGCCACTTAGATTACGCCCAAGGGAGCCGGCGCGCACCCCACACATGGAATTTTCGTCACTTCGAAAATACTTACAATGACACGAGTCATTGATCTCGTAAGTAATAGCCGTTGAATTTACCCATCCACGGGATCGAACATAAATACCATATGGAGACCTATAAATGAATCCCTCATGGGCGCACGCCTCTGCTGGGATAGATTCCGTCTCTTATGTACGCCCTACGGTACTACAAAAATCTCATTGGATGACCTATGACGGCACACATCAACGCACTTCCGTTTAGCTTCGGAACCTTTCATCCGTCATTCCTTCCAGTCAGAGTCAGTCTGTCATCAGTCCAATTGCAACAAATTTGGGGATTGTTTCCACAAAATTTCTGGGGTAGTGCTAGCATGTATCTTCCATCCTTAGTCAGTCAATCTGGAACCAGCGATGGTGACAAAATTTGGTAATCTATTCAATAAGATTTTCCGGAACCACAGGCAAAATAATAGTAATAGTAAACGAGTTTCTATTGATATACTTTTAAAGACTTCCATCATTCGTCATCATCCGAATCGGTACTACTTGTGGTGTCGTCATCCAGCTTATTTTCTTCTTGGGTTATTCCTCCACGTTGTTGTTGCTGCTGCTGCATGCTACGAGCTGCTGCCAGAAGTGTTTGTACATCGTGTTGCAGAATATCGTTCAAATACAAGACACCCAACAAAATGACCATAACCATGGACACGGTGCGAGGAGCTTGCATTCCGAGGAGCAACATGCCCACCACTTGACTCCGTGTGATGGAAGCATGCTGTTGATGAGGTTCCAAATCTTCCACACCACCACTACTGCTACTACCATCAGTGCTGGTACCAACACTGGCAGTACTAGAAGGAGTAGTGATCGACCACCAAGGAAGATCCGATGTGGATCGTTCGTCCATGGCCTTGAGTGCTTTGGAAGCTGAAAACCCAAATCTGGATGGAACTTGGGGAGACGGCATCGTGTCAGCGGCCTGACTGCGCAAATGTTCTTGCAAATCACCGGGGACCCATCGAAGATCCAAGACATCTTCATCGTCATCGTCTTCAACATCTTCTTCTTCTCCTTGGTCATTGCCAGTGCTAATGCCAAACAGGTTTCCCAACAAGGCTCGACGGGCCTCGTAGGTTCCGTAGGCATCATCCTCGTCTCCTTCTGTGGACGCCGATGATGATGCTTTGCTAGTAGCACCAATGTTGCTAAAGGTGGCGTGCCCTACCATGAGATCCATGCCTTCTTGTCGGTCGGCGTCCATAAAGTTGTTGAGGTAATACCGTTGCAACGAATTCTTCCCATCGTCCAGGGCTCCCATTCTCGTGCGTTTTCCCGTTCGGGTAAAGTCACGTTTCAATGCGGGAGTTCCAGCGTACAAACGACTGATTTCATCAGCATTGTCAGCCCACAAGGCGCGATGGCAGGCTTCCGCGTGTTCCCATGGAAGTGACAATTGCTTGGATTTGCGGAATCTCTCCTTGTTGGAGGAATCGTTGATACCTTGGGAAAGTTGTTGAAAGAGGACCCATCGTCCTAGAATGCTCTGGACGACATTGGTCCGATCCAAACAATCCATGCAATTCGTTCGTATCATGGACAGTTGTTTTGATTCAATGTGAAACTTTTGCTGCGGTGTTGTTGTTGATGTTGTTGTTGCCAATTCATTTGGGCGGACAGAAAAGTAGCCATGCTTGACTAGGTGCGGTTTGAGGTCCTTCAAGAGTTTACTCAGACGATCCCATCTTCCATTCTTGACTTGTGCATGAAAGTCATACCACACATGTTGGACTTTTATCCTATCGTTCCGCCCATGGACCTCAATCACGGCTTGGAGGACTTCATCAAACGCCCGGCCCAGTCGTCCTTGATCACTTTTCTTGTCCACAAGGTTCACAAACACTATATCTGTATTATTCTTGGACTTGTTGACGTAATATGACTGTTGTTCCAACAAGTGCCACCGCAGGGCCCTTGCTTGGGCCAAGGGATCCGTTCCGATATGGACTCTTGGTCGGTAGGTTTTGACATCGGCAGGGCTGGACCATCGAATGGGTATACTACCACGGATTTGGACATGCGAAGATAGCTTGTCTACTACTCCTCCATTCTTGTTCTTGTTGGTCGAGACAAGTGTAACTTGTTCTGTTTCGGCATAATTGGCCACGGCACCGCTGGCATCGGCACCTCGTCGAGTAAAGCGTGTACCCGCACGAAAGCGACTGCGACGACTAATGAGCAACTCGGTATATTGCAACTTCGTACCCGTAGTATTCTCGCTGTTGCTGCTGTTATTGTTGTTGCAAGTAATGTTGGACTGGAATCCCACAAATGCTGATGTTACCGGAATGGTATGATTTAGCAATACTTGTGCACACACATCACCGTCTTCTTCTTCTGCTGCTGCTGTTGCTCGGGATAGTATCGGGTCCACAGCTGCTTGATTCCAAAAGAACCGTGGATCTGGCTTATTGGTGCTCAAACCTTGATTGGATATTGTTTGATTGATTTTGTTGTTGTTGTATGACAGAAAGGAAGTTTGCAACGTTTTGGTCATGTCTGGCATTAGGGGACTTGTCTTATTGCAACAATAGAAATCATGTTGTTTTAGTGACTTTCGAAGTAGTCGCAACTGTCGTACTTCTTCCTTGACATGATTTGGAGTCAATCGAGCGTCGCGATTGGAAAGATGCACAAGTTCCAAGTGCTTCACTCTGTAGATTTGCCACCAATCGGTCCAGTTCCCAAAGGCTGGTGCGTCAAATACGGATTCGGTCCGGCCAATCAAAACCAACAGTATACCAGAAGGGATCTTATAAAAACCATAGATACCTTCTATTGGAATCCACCGGTCATCGTTGATTTTGGGTAAAACACTCGTTCTCGTCGTATCCATGGTTGCTGGATCTTCCACAACCCAATCTCCATTTTGGTTGGAATAAATGCAGAGCCGTTGATTTTGATCCATAACTTGCAACCATATCACATTGTCATCTTTATAAACATACAATTTTGCTTTTTCATTTTTGGATGGATCTTGCTGATTGAAGATTGATCTCTTGGGATGGCGAGAACCAAATCCTGATACACGGGTTCGTTCCGATGAGGAAAATGGTGATCGAGATGGCTTAATCGATCCTGAGGAGGACGACGAAGAAACAATGCTTGTGAAGACTAAAGCTACAAGAATGAACAAAAATCCTATCAGCAATGATCTTCGCCTCATCATCTTTGTAGTCTTTCAACTACAACTTCGTAAGTAGAAACAATGATGAAATAGGGGTGATACATCAGCGTTGCAATCGGTGTTTGGCGTTGAAAAATTTGCTTCCACGTGTGACGCACTTGAAGACACAGAAATCGAATCACGACCTGGAGTCACGAGACAATCCAGAACCACCATCAAGCAAGATCCGAACTCTGAGAAGTCACAAATGTTCGTTGAATGCTGGGGGATGATGTCAACCACCTGGGTAGATTTCAAGGAAATCGATCTCAGACAATCCAACCAGTTTGCTATTAATACAACATGATCGGTCCCATTCTAGTTTTCCTTTTGTTGCTAGTTGCAACATGCCATGTTTCCATTTCGGCGTTCGCATTTTCATCGCCGTCATCGTATCCATTTTATTCTATTTCCCCCTTGCATCGCCAACCCGCAGCAAGGTTCGGTTCTTCCAGACTTTACTTCAAAAGTCCTTCTTCCTTACAACAGCTAATGCTTGAGCAATGTGTTCTTCAACGGAATGTTGACGCCAAAGAAATGATAGATGTACTGGAACAACTGGAAGAAACGCCATTGCTTCCACAAACACTGTCCCAAGAAGATTTGCAAGGAACATTTGAGTTTGTCTTTAGTTCTTCCATTGCAAATCTTCCACTTGTTGGGAATTATTTCAATGGATATTATTATCCCAAACGAGAAATTATCCATTTTGATTTTGATCAAGGCCAAATGGGCATTGATGTCAAGTTTTTTCCAATTCCCAAGTTTCCTATCGTTACGATACCAGCGGAAGACTTGAAATTGGATCCTGAACGGAAAGAACTTCGATACACAATCAAGGGAAAGAGTGAGCAGAGTGTCTGGACGCTTTTGTATGTTGATGAAGATATCCTGGCTGCTAAATGTTCGATGCACATCGGGTTGATCGTGTTGCGACGTATACGAGATGATGAAAACATAGCATACGACGGGTGACCTTGGGATTGAGAAGGCAAACGAGAAGCAACAAACAACATTTATGCATGCATAAGGATTTCTTAATAGTGATAGCATCTATAAAACAACAGAATATACACTCCTCTTTTCATATTTGAACAGCGCTCCTCGCGTCACATTCTCTCTGTATACTAGCAGCTAATAATACCTACTAGATAATACTGCTGAGACTCTTTGTCGGTACAAGTTCAACATTGTCGTCCCATTTGGGACCAGTGGAAGCAACCCATAGACCAATCCATGCCAGGACGGCCAGTCCAGAAATGATCAATCCAGGACTGGAATTGTTGAAATGATCTACCATCAAGGTGGCAGCGGCAGGACTGAAGCCACCAATCAAACTTACGGCAAGATTGTAGGTAATATTTGTCGATGTCATACGAATGTGTGGTGGAAAGTTTCCAATCAACCATGGCTGCATGGCACCACCAAAAATACCCAACAAGGTTGCCATGACGAGTTGCAGGAAGAAACACGTCAGCGGATCGGCGGTTTTCCCCATAATGCCAAGAAAGAACGGCGCAGCGATACCAAAGGCCAAGGAGGATAGCAACATGAGTGAAACTCGAGCCTTTCTACCAAAGTAGTCGGCCATCCAACCGCCAACAAAACACAGTGCTAGACCACAGATTCCAACGGCACTGTTGATGCCAAACGCGTGCGGTACTTCAATGATCGATTCCATGAAAATCGCCAACCAGACAAACACAATATAATAGCCCCCAGCTGTAAAGGACTAAAAGAACAAAAGAGAAAATCATGATGCAGACTGTCAGACATGGTGCAATGTTGCTTTTTGAATTTTGAAATGAAATGAATCATTTCAGAACGCACCGGAACAAGGATAGATGCAATAAGTGCCCGTCTATTCTCGGGGGCAAAGGTTTCTCGGAACGTTCCTTTACGTTCTAATGTAGGTCTTTCACTAGCTTGACTTGTTGTTTCTTCTTGTGAAGTTGGAATGGGAATCTCTTTGCTTCGGTGCTACAAAAAGAGAAAAAGGAGGTGGTGAGACTGTTTACCATCCATCATAAATCGAGATCCTATTTGTTGTTGTGGCCGTCATAGTCACATACCTTGAGGTACAACCCAGGAATGGCACCAACAAGTCCAAAGAAGAACGGAATTCTCCATCCAAACGATTCCAATTGTTCATCTGAAAGGGATTCACGTATGGCATACGCAACAAGACTTCCCAAAACTGCACCCAATGTCGTGGCAGCAAAGACAATTGCGGCTCGAATGCCCCATTTGGTTTGGTCACTCCCCTCCAAGGTGAAGACCACAGAAGACATTAGTTGACCTCCAACAGAGAATCCCTGTAAGGCCCGGCAAAGAATGAGCAATGCAGTCGACCACCAACCGACAGAATCAAAGGAGGGTAGACATCCTAGAGCAAAGGTGGGCAATGCCATGAGCAAAATGGAATTCTCCAATGCACTTTTGCGGCCGACATTGTCTCCCATGTACCCAAAGATAGCGCCACCGATGGGGCGGACCAAAAATGCAATACCAAAGACTGCAAAACTCTCTACCAATGCAGCATTGCCAGACTGGCCGGGAGGGAAAAAGACCTTCCCGATAATGTCACTAAAGTACCCATAGACAGAGAAATCATACCACTCCAATACATTTCCAGCGATTCCTGCAATGGTTGTCTTCAGATCGTGATGTTCCGGTGGAGCCTCCCTGGATTCATCTTGTACATTGCCTTCTTTTGTGCTCATTGTTGGTGTCTTTGAAATATTAGTAGCAGCGACAGACTTGTTGACTACAACAAGTGTGTTTTGCTGTGACTTCTCAACGGAAAGAAAAAAAGAGAAGATGTATCTTGGTGATTTGACGCAACTAAAAGGAAACTGTCTTTTGTGTCGCAGAAAATGGTGCACAGACGACCACTTCGACTAGTGGTGAACTGTCGACAGTTTCGTATCCAAACAAATAGAATCTTGCTCGTCGACCCTCAGAAGAGAGAGAACTGGACTCTCTATCGAAAAGCTGAAATGAGAATAGTGCTTTTCTTTGCTGCAATTTCGGTTACGGTGGAATCCTTTCTTCATCGTATGCCATTGTCCTATCGGCAGCTCCCAAGACTACCTTTGAACACAGTCATTCGAGATGCTGCACAACCATCTTCGGAAGAAGGTGGTTCCAACAGTGACTTCAAGAATGATTTGGAATTCAATGTTACTAGTGTGCTTGAGGATAGCAGAAGTGGACCATCTAGAGCTTTCCAAGGTGCTGGTCGGCCGCGTCCGAACCTGAGACCAGAAGATTTACCACCGTTGTTGATGGAAGCACTTGCATGGAACGACTTTCCCAACGAAAACGATGGAATCCGATCGGTTTGGGCATTCGCAGGTGATACAACTCGACATATATTCAATCAGAACCAAACGGAATTTATTGAATCTGTCCACGAAACGGCCAATACGTTGCCGACGTCGTTCTATGGCGTTGCCATGTATGGAAAGAATTGGACCATGGAAAGTCCCATCAACCATGTTGGCGGTAGCAAAGATGGTTGGATCGCAACACAAGTAATGAAAACATACTCATCTGATGACAGGATGCGACGGTGGCAATGGGAACTACGAAAGAATAGACGTCCACCCAATCTGGGTTGTTGGTTTGTCGAATCCATTGGGTCATCCGATCGCAAAGGAGAATTTGAAGTAGAATGACGACTGACGTTGTCTTTTATGAGATGACCTACGAGCGAATCATCATCTGATTTTACTGTAGGAGCCCTGTCACTTTTTTCTTAAAAATCTCAAGAAACATAGGGATCAAAAGACTCCGCCCACATGGGAATGAAGCAAAATGAAACGTTGTGTGCCACTCTCAAACGAAGCTTGTCTCCCTTATCCCGCAAGTCCCAACTAAATATCTAGGCGGCCCCACATCTGTGATCTTCCATATGCTGGTTTTTCACTTTTTCATTCCCTAGAATAAAACTCCAAAATAAAAAGTAAAAACCACTCCTGGTAGTAGAAACGTTCCTGTTTGGTTCGAAACAAGATGACGTGATTTTGTCTGTTTTGCTCTGCCAGTTTCAATTGAAATGACTTCTCCTCATCCTCCTGTTGCAGAGTAGTACAATTTGAATGCGTACAGTCCTCCCAACGTCCTATGGCAAACCAATAGCCTTAGTCGCTTTCCCGTCTGGCTGCTGTTCCATCCAGTCACGGTCCGGGTTATTTCAGTGGATCGGACGTTTTGCAAGCAACCTTTTGTTTTTTTCCAAAGATCGCAAAGCTCACATGTGTTCTCTCCATCCGGTTTAACCATGGGATGGTTCGTTGCAGCCATCAAACCCTTTATCTACGTTTGGGGTGCATTGAAGCTTATTGATGATTTGGCATTGCTGATCCGCCTGGGCCGCCTCGGAGTTGCGACGGTGCCGTTTCCAGGAAAGACAGAACAGAACATGTGTGGGGTTTGCGATGACGTTGTGGGAGGCTTTATTGTCGGTAAGGATGGAATCAGTGCCATTCCTTGTCCCGCGGCATGCCTTGGCATGACGCGATGCATCGACATGTGTGAGAAAGTAAAAGTGGCTAGCGAAGAGACCTCAGAGTTCCCATGCGTTGCCTTGGGCTACTGTGATCCAGAAGTATCGGGTTACATTTCATCGTCGGATATCGATTGCAAGGGTGGGGCATTCTTTTCGTGCAAGCCAAAACAATATTGCCGCCGCAAGCGAGACAAGTGGAAAATGACCTGCCAGTTGAAGCCAGGAATTGGAAGGTGGAACGGAATGAAGCATTTGGCCTCGACACATACTGCGGCTCTTGCTGCAGGGCTGAGCAGTCAGCGCTACTGCAGCGAACCAGGAGCCGGAAAGTATTGCATTGCAAAACCAAAAGGATTTGGATTGGTTGCAGAGTGGGTGGGGTATTGTATTTCGCTTTTCGTAGGTGGCTACAAGTCAATTGCTGCCATTGAGACACCTGGAGGTAATGATGACAGACAATGGCTAACGTTCTGGGTTATTTCTACCCTGTTATTGTTTTTTGAACGAATATTTTTGAGGGTCCTTCTTTCCAACGTCCCGCTCTACTACGAATGTAAGCTCGCTGTCCTAATATGGCTCATTTGGAGGTCAGGTGCTGAGATATTGTATCGAAGGTTGCGACGTGTTCTTGGACGTATCATGCGAACTCGTAGCTTCGTTTGGTCAGAGGAAGCCATGGCAAAGACGGGAATTGGGCTCATGCAAGAAACAGGCGGAGCGGTGGTCGAGAAACAACTATCACGGATATCCAAAGGGCAGATTAAGAGGGTGGCAAGCGATTTCAAGCCAAACAAATATTGGGAGTTCGACAAGAAAGCATACGGGTCAGAACTAGACGCAACGGAACAGCTATTTTACCTTTCTAAGTATCTCATCTCTGCGGAAGGATCAAAAGAGATGGAGAATTCCAAGGATATATCCGAAACCGACAAGGTATTAATGATCGAACGTGCCGCTGAAGTTGTCTCCTTTCAGCCACGGTACCTCGTATTGACGCTGCTTGGTAGCATCGACGGACCTCGTGGAGAGCTGCCACCGATGGACAGCAACGGGTTAGCAGACGGTTACTTTATCTGCCATCTGGTGCCACCATCAGGTATGCCGTATCCCTCCAAGGGAGTCAAATCAAGCACTGCGTATGCTACTTTGACACCGCAATGGAATCAACAGCTGGAACTTCAATTGAAAGGAGGAAAAGTGGACTCGGATGGTTTCTACCACTGCGATGATGTCAAGTCTACTCAACTTCACCTGTGTCTTCTCGACGCGGATGTTGGACGCTGGAGCTGGATGTACTACATTTTTTCCTCCCTGATAGTTGCTTGGGTGATACTGACACTTGCAGCATATGTGGAAGGGGCAACCGACAACCTTACAAGAAAGCAAACGTACTTCGCAATGGGCATTGCTGCCTTTATTCTCACTGGTTATGCGATTGGCTATGTCATGGCAGTCAGAAATCGTTCCGATGATAAAGTGATTGGATTCTGCACTGTCCCTCTTGGCATCCTGCTCGACCAAAAGGAGCACACACTTATATTAACTTTACATCCAGAGGAAGCCGGCACAAAGACAAACTCAACTGGTGGCTACGGAGTTGTTCGTGTAAAGATGTTTCTCTCAGAAAACTGAATTTACATTTCAATACACAGGACAAGCTGTGACCCAGTCAACTTTGCTTCCGCAAGTCTCTTTGTGTTTTGAGAAGGACCACAAATCTAGCTAGCTAAGATAAGATAGACACTACAACAATTGCTTATACTGAACCAAAGTACGAGTAGCGTTTTCTTAGTCATAGCATTCTTTCGGTTCCATACCCTTTCCTTGTCTCCAGCTGGAAACTACTGCATCCACTGTGGATCGTGGGTTCCCCCAGTGTGTTTTGGACTTTACCATCAACCACATTTCGACAAAGAAGTCTGTGGTATTGAACTTATGGGGAAAGGTATTATCTAACGCAGGCACTTGACCATCTGTAAACAACACTATCGGCAACGAGTCTGGATTCGGCACCAGATTGTATTCCATATTGCAGGCCTGGAGTCGCAGTTCCACAGAGCAACGCTCTTGGGGGTCTCGTGGTTCGTAGCAAGTCAGGTTGACCAAATCGACGCTGGAACAACGTGCATGGGCATGGCACGATCCTTCCAAATCTCGTCGATGCACCGAGATGTACGTGTCGCCATGGGGCCATTGGTGCTCGATAATGGATTCTGCCGCATCTCGAAACTCCTTCGCTGGCAACAGATTTGAAAGGTACGATAAATCCCAATCGCCAAGTTCAAAGGCCTCTTTGGCATTGTAAGTCCCATAACATTCTCCGTGAGGATAGTAATCCAAAATGACATCTGGCCGGTCATCAAAATGGGTTCGATACCATTTGGACCATCGTTTGTCGAGACCCACTGCCCTGTTCTTTCCTTCGTGATGACTGTGTCGTAGTAGTTTCCCAACTTCGATAACTTTGTTGTTGGTCCGTCCATAAAAGGGAGGTTTCAAACAAAACGGCATTGGTTCGAACGCTCGTGTACGTAAAAATGCCCCAGGCAAGGAGATCGGTACGATGCGTTTCAAGGCTTGGTTTTGAAGAATATTGTGCATTTCTTCTCCTTCTTGCAACAACAAAAATTGTTCGACCTCTACAGCTTTGGATATCATGGTATTTAAATACCAATTGAATAGTTTCGTTTGTCTTTGATCCCATTGTTGTGGAGATTCCTTGAATAAGGTTTCCTCTAGTAGCGACTGCAACTCTTGGACCGAGGATACAGTAAGAATAGGCGATTCTAACGACGACGACACTTGCAGCCAATCCTGATTGCACCCTAATAGTTCAGTATAGTCCTTGTCTATTGTTGTTGTGATGACAATGGGTATCGATCCTGCCAAAATCACTTCTTGCAATTGGACCCAAAAGGACATTTTAAAGCTTGTCTTTGGATTGGCGTATTCTCCTTCATGAAGCGAAAGTACCGTGAACACACTGGTCAATATATCTTGAAGGTATTGGACAGGTTTGTAGTTCTCATCGTCATCCTTCACTACACCCACAATGTCCTCCCAATTTCTTGGCAAAGCAGCAGCAGCAGTAGAATGGATGAGTGCTAAATTCAGTCGATGCGTCCGTATAGACGATGCCTGGATCCACAATCCCATCGGTTCAAAATTTTGTCCACGTGCCAAGAAATCCATCCGTGGTCCGATCAGATTCGAATTGACACAGGTACGGTCCGGTGGTTTGTGCTGTTGTGGATTGTTTCCAATCGGCGATTGCAAGATCCAATCAGGGTTGTGGTTGTTGTTGTTGGTTGTGTTCTTGTAGAACGAAAAACAAGTAGAAGGTCCCGGATGGTTTTTATTGTCGCTGCTACTGCTGCTGGAAACCCAAATGCACGGTTCCACGAATAGGGTGCTATGCTGCTGCTTTTTTTCTTGTACTTGAAACTGTACTGTATGAGATCCAAATATATTCAAGAGTGCCACTAACGGGGGAAACTGCTGCTGTTGCTGCTGTTGCTGCTTCTTGTTGTTGGGCATTCCAGAATCCAACCAGACAGTAATGGTTTTCGATTCTGGTGGTGGTGGTGGTTGTTGTTGTGGTTGATAGAACGACCAGGTCCAGGAATCAATAGAAGCACCAGCAGTAGCAGAAAGAGAAGAAGAATCTCGTGTATGATATAACAATAGTGCAGCCATGTTCATGATCCAAAAGATGAAAAGTATCGTCCATAAGACGATCCATCGCAACTTTTTGTGTTGTTTTTGGTGTTTGTGGACCAGCACCATGACCGAATGCATATCAACACTGGGGAAGAACAACAAACGTACTTAGAAACACACAGTCCCTGCAGTAGTCATCTAAAATGACAATCATCGATGATGCTTAGGAACGATAAATTTGGGGTGCATCATGTGTGTGTATATGTTTCGATTGTATGAAATGAGATGGAGAGGCTCTGTTGTTGTTTGAGGGAGCTAGCTCTGGAACTGTTGGTCCAACGAATCAAAAAGTCAGAAAAAAGCAAAAAAGAGAACAACACCTGGGATTCCAACGTGGTCCCCCACCGTAGTACTAACCAGGCCCGAACATGCTTAACTTCGCTGAGCGGACGGGAAGCGGTGCTGTCATGTTGGTATGGTCGTTCCCATTGACGCAGGTCATGCCAAAAGATAAAAATAGTTATGAGAGTATAAGGACCATTTGGAAATCATGCTCGAAGCAAACAGTGTTCTTTTTTCTTTGACATGCTACTACTACTGAATGAATCGAACCATGATGAAAAGGAGGTGTATTGTCTTCCCTTCATCTTTTTGGATTTCTCTCTGTTGCACCAACCCTGACAATTTGGTCAAGTACCAACTACATTCCTATTCTAGCAACAGTTCAAATACAGTTCAGCAACCATTGTCTATTTCGATTAACAACAAAAAGTGATCTTCTTTCTTGCGGCAAGCAGATGCAAAACCTGTCATTCTCTCTGCAATTCCTCTTGCCTGATGACGTCTGCAATTCTGACACTTGCGATTCTTGATGAGGCCGTCCATCCCTCGGCCGGCCGTCTGTCCTTCCACTCTGAAATCCAAAAATGCTGACACGCCGTCAGTCCTTCGACGGTCGTCTGTCCATCCATCCTGGTTTATATTGTTCGACAAATGCTTCTTCAAACACGCTCCTGTGACCTCATGCTTGTAACCTCATGCATCCTTAGTGATGCAATGAGGGCGACTATGAGAAGCACTTGGTGGGCAACGATCCTGCTACCTTGCAGAGAGCATTCTTGAATTGTCACTGTACTTTTCCTCCCTCAAAATGCCCGGAGGAATCTAAGGAGAACCAGAGACCTTGCCACCACTTCACTTCTGCAAGAAGGACACTCTGGAGAACCTTCGTGCTTCTGATATGGTTCAAAAGCCGACCGCCTTTTTTGTTTTGTTAATGTTGTAATCCACCTGTAGCGCCCAGCCCGACCAATAAAGTCAAAGCTTTTGTTAGTGGGCGACTACGAGACTACACTCCTACTCTAGAAACAGTGCCGTTGTAGTTCAGCAACCATTGTCTATTTCGGTTCACACAAAAAAAAGTGATCTTTTGTTAGGTGTATTTTGCGGGGGTCAAGGGTTTATTTCTTGTACGTAGAACAACCACCTGTAATTCTCTTCCTGCAATTTCAATTGCTGTCAGCAATTCTGACACCATGCAATTCTATACGTAGTCGTCTGCCCCTCCCCTCCAAAATCCAAATTCCCGTCTACCTTTTGACGGTAATCCGTCCATCCACCCTAAATTCTGTTGATGTTCTTTATTGTAAACAACAGAGATGATGTTTTTTTAGAAACACTCACCATTTGTTCACGCCATTCGAATATTCGTTTCGATGGTGCTTCAAAGTTGGGTGGAATGACAGCTTGTGTTTTGTTATAGCTAGTCCAACGAATGAAGCTGGCAGAAAAAAGCAAAAAAGAGAACAACACCTGGGATTCCAACGTGGTCCCCCACCGTAGTACTAACCAGGCCCGAACATGCTTAACTTCGCTGAGCGGACGGGAAGCGGTGCTGTCATGTTGGTATGGTCGTTCCCATTCGCACAGGTCATGACAAAGTTTACAACTAGTTAAACATATTGAAGGACCCATAAAAGAAAAGCATCCTCGAGGCAAGCTAACAATGTCTGTTCTTTTGGTTTCGTATCCTACTATTGAATGAATCGGAACTAGGACAAGAAAGTGTATTGTCTTTATTACGCTGCCTGTTTGGATTGCTCTCCCCCCCCCCCTCCTCCCCCTCCCATTGTTCGCGCCATTTCCATTTTCATCGCATCCAGTGGTGTGCCGCCAAATCCTACCTCTATTGGTGTGGCCGGCTTTTCCCCCCAGTAGTATTTCTACATCAGCGATACGACAGCTCAACGCATCCACTGCCTTGGCGTCATTTTGTGTGCAATATTTTTTTTTGGAATATGTCGACACAAAACTACAGCCAACAACAACAACAACACAACATACAACTCTTTTGCCAAGGGGAAAAAAAAAGCAACAATGGCTTCCAAGACGACAAAGAAGAATCTGAAACAAGGAAACTTGTTTTCTTTCTTTTCCACAGCACCAACGTCGAGCAACAGCAACAGTAAATCAACGACGACCTACAAGAAGAAGAAGCAAAAGACTACCACCGCAAGTGCCGTCACCACAAAACCACCACACACCTCTGTCTCTCCCAAATCCATCATAAGTGAATCTTCTCAAGAAAATGATAAAAGTAATACTCAAAGTAAAAAAAGAAGCAGCAACACGTTGTGGAAACAAGTTGCGGTGGGGAATCAATTGCTCGTCTTGTGGCCCAATGACAAGCAATATTACGCGGCACGTGTCGTCCAACAACGTCACGATGGATCTTCGTCCTTTACATTGGAATATGACGATGGAGAACGGGAACAATTGGATTTGCAATACGAAACCTTCAAATTCCTAAAGAAGAATAACAGCGACAAGAAACGTCGTCGTCACATTGAAGAAGAGGACGACGACGATGGAGAAGAAGAAGAATTCGAATTTGATGACAACGAAGATAGCGACGAGGATGGGTCGGTCTATCAAGCCAAGGACGAAGACGAGGGTGACGACGAAGAGGAAGTCGATGAGTGGATGGTCACCGACAATGAAGAGGACTTGGGAGGAGGAGAAGAAGAAGAAGTAGCCACTCCACCCAAGAAGAAACGACGAAAGCATGAAGCCAAAAAGAAACATACCAAAGTTCAAGTCACACACCGTCCAACGAATGCTGCAGCAACATCTGCTGCTACAACAACGACAACAACAAATGCTACCTACAAGACACCCCTTCGACAGTTTGCCAATACCGTGTCACCATCTACCAACTCGACGCACAAATCTCAAGAATCATCCTTTTTCAAGACACCCCCTTCTGCTACGTCCTCCTCCTTCCAACAACGACCGAAGCCATCTCCACCGGCACCGCGACAGTTGAATCCTGCATCAACGCCACCGGCAAAAGACACACCGGGAGGTAAACCTCTCATGTTTACCAAGGGTGTCGTCAATCCAAAGGGAAGTCATGTGCACAATCATTTGAAATTCTTGCAACATCCCAAGGATTCGTCCGGAAGACGACCGGGCGAACCAGGATACGATCCTCGTACCCTTCAAGTTTCGACTCGCGATTGGGAAGCAGTCTGTGGAAGCAAAATGACCAATGCGGTTGAACAATGGTGGGAACTCAAATCAAGATACTTTGATACTGTTCTTTTGTTCAAAACAGGCAAGTGACTATCGATTTATACATAGTTGGATGCCAAATTGTTCTGTTGGATACGTTTTACTCACAAACATACGATATGTTCCGTTTCACTTCTTGTTATATCTTCTTTCCATTACTGTATACTAGGCAAATTTTATGAAATGTTCCACATGGATGCTGATGTGGGTGTCGACGTCCTGCAATTGATCTACATGAAGGGCCATGTCGCCCATGCGGGATTTCCCGAAATTTCCTACGGTCCCATGGCGGACAAACTCTGTTTGGCAGGATACAAGGTGGCACGGGTCGAACAGACGGAAACACCCGAACAACTCAAGATTCGCAAGGCCAACACGCCCCGTGGAAGGCCCAAACCCAAGGTGGTCAATCGGGAAGTATGTTCCATTCTGACGCTCGGAACACGAACCTTTTGTTGTTTGGATGATACCAATGCTTTGGCCAATGCCATGGCCGATCAGGGAGCCGGTGTGGGACCACTCTTGACCATTCGGGAAGTATTGGTAGACTCTACAACCGCTACCAATACTGATCAAGAAGAAGAAGAGCAAGTCCAACCCACTTGTGAATATGGAGTGACTTTGGTTGATGCGGTCCATGGAACGGTCACGATAGGACAGTTTGCCGACGATGTCTTGCGATCCCGCATGAATACGCTCCTCACCGCCTATGGGCCCAGTGAAATTCTCTTGGCGGCCGATGCGTCACCCACTCTCCGTTCCTTGATTCACGCCCATCAATCGTCTTCAGGTGGTCGTTCCATTCGAATTGAAACTATTCAAGAACAAGAATCCTTCCCACAATCGACGGCATTGGACCCCAAACATCGATCCCTCTTGCAACGACAGTCCAATACAGTACATCCTTGGGATGTTCCAGAAACGATTCACGAATTGCATCGGCGTGGATACTATCCACGTGGATCCAAAGACAAGAGTGCTGCCCAAAACAATACGAGTCGATGGCCCAAGGTATTGCAAGCAGCAATTGAAGGGAACGCAGAATTGTGTCTTTCCAGTTTGGGTGCCTCTCTATTTTATTTGCAACGAAATTTGATCGATCAAGAAATCTTGAGCATGGGAATCGTAAAGGCCTACATCCCACCAGCCTCCTCATGCATTGCCACTACCACAACAACAGCATCCAGTCCCACGACCGAAGCCACCTTGCAACAAACCGAAAATGGAGAGGATCTAGAAAGTAATTCGCCTTCTCCTGCAGCATCAACGACCGCTGCCGCATTGGAAGGCATTCAGCCACCAAGCAATGCCGAAGAAGATCACATCAAAAACATGTCGTTGGATGGAACAACCTTGCACAATTTGGAAATTTTGACCAACACCGTCGATCACCGACCTAATGGTAGTCTATGGAGCAAGATCAACTATACCAAGACACCACATGGATCACGGCTCTTACGGGCGTGGTTGTTGCGACCCCTCTTTCGCAAACACGAGATTGAACGACGCTCCAATGCGGTACAAGAACTTGTGGCAGGAGCGGGAGCAGTGGCATTGAATGAAGCACGGCAAACCGTTTTGGGAACCATTGGAGATTTGGATCGGTTGTTGAGCCGTTTGCACAGCATGAGTGGCCCAACGACGGATCACAGTGAGGACAGCAGCAGCAACGGCAACAGCGAGGGCTATCATCCCAATGATCGAGCCGTCTTGTTCGAATCCCAAACGTACACCAAACGCAAAGTGGGAGACTTTTCCAAGCTATTGAATGGACTCCGTCGAGCGTGTCAAATCCCGGATCTATTTGCGGATTTGGAGCTCGTGGAGGGTGGCCTCTTGGAAAAGATTGTCCGGTTCACTACCGATGGTGGGTTTTTCCCAGTCATGGCGGACGAATTGGATTGGTACTTTGAAAACTTTGATTGTGACAAGGCTGCAAAAGGTGAATTCGAACCGTCTCGTGGATGTGACGAAGCCTATGACGAGGCTTGCGATACAATTGATCGAATCAAGGCGGAATTGGAAGACTATCGACGGGAAATGTGCAATGAGCTGAGTCCCCGCCAATTGGCCAAGTCGTCATGGAAGTACATCAACACGAAACCGGACTCGAAGGACAAGTATCTGATCGAACTACCTGCAAGTGTTCAGGTACCAAACGATTTCCATGTCACGGGGAAGCGTGGATCAGGTCACAAGCAAGTCAACAAGTACCGGACTAGCTTTGTGGCTGGATTGGTTCAAGAGTTGGAACAAGCGTTCGAAGTACAAAAGGTTCGAAAGGCAAAGGGAATGCAACTGATTTTTGCCAAATTCAATAAACAGCGATCGCTCTGGGCAGCTGCTGCACATACGACCGCAATGCTAGATGCACTGGGTTCTCTAGCAAAAGTTGCGACAAAGCCGGGATATTGCCGACCAACCATCCTTGACTGTCCGCCCGATCAAGAGCCAACCATCAATATTGTACAGGGACGCCATCCTTGCGTTGAATCCAGCAGCAGTGGGGCTGATTTTATCCCGAATGATCTTGCTCTCGGTCGCTCCGGTGATGCCTCCAGACTTTTGTTGCTCAGTGGTCCAAACATGGTGAGTATTCCTTGTCTCATTTCTCCTTTTCGTTCGGTGGCATCGTGTTGTCCAACAGCTGATTTCGTTCCTTATTTCTCATATAGGGCGGCAAAAGTACATTGCTACGCCAAACATGCTTGATTGCGATCTTGGCCCAGCTTGGAAGCTATGTCCCCGCTGAGTCCTGCGAATTGACTCCAATTGATTGCATTTATACGCGCTTGGGTGCTTCGGACAGGATACTACTTGGACAGTCCACGTTCTTTGTGGAACTTGCCGAAACAGCTGCGGCCCTTCGAGGGGCGACTCGGCGTAGTCTTGTCATCATGGACGAACTTGGTCGAGGAACCTCCACGTTTGATGGTACCGCAATTGCGGGTGCCACAGTCAAACATCTTGTGGAAAGAAGCCAATGTTTGAGCTTGTTCGCGACTCATTACCACTCCTTGTTGAGCGAATGGGAGGACGAACCAAAGGTCCGCTTGGGGCACATGGAGTGCATGGTCGAAGAAGGAGAAGACGATGCAGCTGATGGTAGCCAGATTACATTCCTATACAGGTTGGGACCTGGAACTTGCCCCAAGTCGTTTGGAATCAACGTTGCGCGACTTGCTGATCTCCCTCAAGAAGTCCTTGTCAATGCCAAGCGCGTGAGCGAAGAATTTGAAGAAGAAATGAACAATCGACAGCGGAGTACCGAACCTTCGATCAGTGCGGAATCAGCAGTGGGTTACAAAGAGAAGATTCTAGGTGCTATCAAATCTGGCGACTGGGACAACCTGAAAGCACTGCAAAAGGAATTGAGCAATTGAGGGGGAACTTTCCGCGGTACCACAATATTCTTCATAAGCCTGTTTCTAGAATGTCATTGACCAGCAAACGTAGCTTTGTTATCATTTGTAGAAAGCTAAATAGATGACATGGCTTGTCAATGTCATTGCGAATTGTTTCTCAATCGTGCTTGACTACCAGTCTTTTTTCGTTTGGCTCTTTGGTTTCTTCTTCTTCGAACTCAATGATGGAATTCGTCTAGGTGAACCGATAGACTTTGGAAACTTGCACTGGACAAAAAGATAGCTGCTATTTCTGTTTTTTCTTGGGGTTTCCAATTTTCCCAGTCTTCCTCGGCTTTGTTAATCCCTTCGTGTCTGTGTCATCCGAATCCTTCTTGCTGATGATGGCTTCTAACTCACCACTCCAAACTTTCATCAGAACATTAGAAATCTGGCAAACTAATGTACAGGATGTCCCATATGCTGTTAGACCATTCCACTCAAAGAAGTGTATCAACAACTGACCGCCTCCAATCGTGAAAGCTATCAATGCCAGAAGGTGAAATAGCCTGGTAGCGTCCAGGGATACTTTCATTGGCCAGATTGCAGTTGGACACCTACTTCAATGAAGCGATGACGAGTAGTACCCAATAAGTCACTACTTTGCAATGAAACCAAGAGGCAGTTCTTCCCAGTCGTTATGTTCGCCATAATTGTCAAAATCAGATTCACGCGACGGTTGACGAACGACCGCTCTGGCGTACAACGCATCGACTGCCATTTGATTCTTGCTCCAGCATATTCCGCCCGACTGATAAAAGGGTATGCTCATTATGTATATGCACTTTATAGCCTTATGAATACTATCTATATCTAACTCACAGTTGTAAGGTCTTCTGCATCATCGATTTCAACGAGGCCTTTTCTTCCTCTGTCATTGTTGCCATGGCTCTTCCGATTCCTTCAACTATACCCATGGTTCCAATCTTTGCGGTATCACCGCCTTGTGTCATTACTTGGAGTACCTCTTGAACGACGCATTCCTTCGTGTAGTTGATGACGTTCTGTTCCAAAAGTGTGTAGTTCTCGCCCATCCATCTAAGCATTGTTTTGTCGTCTTCCCACATAGCTTCGGTCATGCCAGGAGTAGCCAAGAACCACTGCTTGATGATATTTGTAGCTTCGAGTGGTGTCGGCGTTTTCACTCCTCGTCCGACTTCCGCAGCTTCCATGATTTTCTTTCGAAGGTCGAATTCAGCAAGCTTGCGTCGGAGACGCCAGTAGAAGAATGAACGAGCCGTTGCCCATTCCACCTGCCGACGAATCACCCCAACTGCTTCCATTCTGCCGGGGGTATCGTGGAGCTCGCAGAATTGTACTGAAATCTGCTCATACACTGGGAGTAAGGCACGCTCCCTGCTTGCAATGGAAGCTTGAAGTTCTGCACGATCCGCGTCGCTGGAAGCACCAGCAAGTTGGGCGTCTAGTCCCATCAATGTATCGTCCAATCGATGCATTGTCTTGATTAGATCCTTTGTACGGTACTTTACACTGGCAGCACCGTTTGCCTCCAACACTCCACCTCGGGCGCTACCCTTTGAAGCATACATTTCCATTACAGAGGAATTAATTGATGCATCTAGCACCACCCAAGCTCCACCTCTGATCTCCGCAAAGGGTGGAATGAAAACGAACACAGGTTGTTCATATGCCACGAATGCATCGACAATCAATGAGCCATACTTCAGAACTTCGTCAAACATATCTCTCTGTCCTCCACTGAATCCACGCCAGTTGGCAAACACAATGAGCGGAAGATCTTCTGTGCGGAAATCATTGATTGCCTGCGCTGTCTTGTATGCACTATTTGGGAACCAGACACAACCTGCTTCTTGGATGACTGCTTCCGAGGCCTTCACATCAGCAGGGTCAGCAGGTTTGATGTTTTCTGCCGTTCGATTCTCAGTAATGACAACACCCATTGGAATGCCTCCAAGCCGTGCACGCCCGACCACAACAGTCTTTGCCCATCCAGCTAGAGCTTCCGTGAAGCTTCCACGATCAAAGAATCCACTGTTCCAAACACCGCTATCATCTTCACCTCCGGCAAGAAGAACTCGTGGGTCGTATGGTGTTCCAGGAGATGGTGTGAAATCAATTCGTCTTTCGATCGTGTCCACGCCACTGATGTCTGCGACAGGAAGAAGTCCTCCCCTTCGTGATGGCACGTAAGACAGCCAGTCTACAGCAGATTTCACTGCACTCAAGTGGTCAGGTTCTGCCAAATGAGAAACCCCATTGGAGTACATGATTCCAGGCCCTCCGAGTTGATCATTTGTGGAATAGACATCAACACCCATCAGTTTATTGAGCGCCTGGTATCCAGTCAGGATAATCGGAGAAGCTGAAGTCTTTTGAATTGTACGTTGGCCAAGTCGAACAAGGTATGCGCCGATTCCGACAGTCCTTCCTAGGACGATCGTGAGGGTAAAGATATCATTGTAGGCAGAACTAGTTTCACCAGCGATAAGTCCGGAACCCTTTAGGTTCTCCACCCCAAGATCTGGCTCAGATCCTATGATGTCTGTGACACGGTATACTTCTTGTCCATCCAAGGTAGTTGGTTCCACAAGAATAGTTTGCTTCTCTTGCGTCAAAGCATCGTAGTCGGTTTTGTCTACATAGAGAAAGTCGAAACCGTTCTCAGGTTTTGATTTATCCTTGAAAGCGACCTTAAAAACCTTCCTCACTGAATCCGCTACACCGATCCTTGCTCCTGAATTGGCTGCTACGTAGAGACGGGGGATTCGTTTCTCTCGGGCATATTCGGAGGCGAGCTTGAAGACCACATCTTCACGTGTCCCAAAACTTCCTGCCTTGTGAGTAATATCGTTTGCGATCAAAATTACTTGTCGACCCTGTCAGCGAAATTGTCGCAAGGTTAGTCCAGCCTCAATGAAGTCAATAATACAGAAATGTAGCCTACTCACGTTTGGATATTCGACCGTTTTGAGCACCATCAGCCATGCAACCATTCCAACATTATTTAAGCCTGCACGCCTGTTCACTTCAACAAGTTCAAGATCACCTTTCAGGTAATCTTCCATGGTCCAGGAATCTTGCTCCTTGGAAGTAGTATTTTTCACAACAAGTTCTGTGGTGTACATTACCATCAAAGGCCTACTTGCGGCACGAATACTGCCTTCGAAACCTCCTCTTGTTGAGGCATCCACCCATTCTTGCTCGATAGCTGCTTCGAAGAGAGCAGGAAGATCATAACAATACAGAGTATCAGATGATCGAAGCGCTGCCTTCCTTTGATTCTCAAAAGATCTAGTCAGAGGGTAAGGCGTGTTGACGTTCAATCCTTCCCATGAGCTGTCTCCGGCACAAGCCAAGCTTGCTTTTGTACCCCCAATCAGCTTGAACACTCTATCACTGCCAGACTCATCAGCGGCTTCAACGTAGGTGTTCATTACATGGACATAACCGGTTGGATTGCTGGCCACCAGTCGCAAGGAAATTGGTGGAGCATCTTGCGTCAAAGAACAGAGGATTTTCGTCTCTACTTCAACAATGCCAAGGGCTGTCACGCGCTCGCCGTGGCGCTTCAAAATCTCAACAACAACTTGCTCGACTACCACAGGGTCAAGGACAACTTTTTCGAAATCGCTGACGAGATTCACAAATAAGTGATTATCAGCTTTAAGATTCTTTGAGGTAAGATCCAATGCGTTAAGACCATCCACAAGGATTCTTTCAAAGCTAGAGGATGAAAAATCAAGGTTGAAGCTCAAGGCTCTGACGAATACTCTTGAAGACTTGCTAGCTTGCTTGTCCCTAGCGAGCGCCGATTCCTTTGGAGTAGCTTCATACATGTGAATGTGGGATGTAGATGTGTGCCTGGCACCAAGTGTTCTGACTCGGAAATTGGCAGCCACACGTGCCATTTCAAGATTCATGGCGTGGCTGGGGTTGATATCTCGAATAATGGTCTCCTCTTTGTAATCTGGATAGCGATAAGTCATTGCTCCCGGCGACGCGTCCTCTGCCCCATCTTCAGTTTTCCGATCGAACAGAACAGTTACCCTACGAATTCGGGCCTTCTCGAAGAGAGATTTGTTAGGGGCAAGAATCGCGTGGCAACGCTCGGCAAGGGCATTGCTCGAATCTTCGTCGCTTTCTGCTGCCATCTTTGGCAGGATTAAGTACAAAACATTCACTGGTCCGGCAGCAGGTGGGCCATCAACCGGAAAGCTCTTCAGAGCACTTTGGAGTTTGTCGACATCCGACAAATCTTCCAGAGCATCGAAAATTTTACAAATACCAGTCCTCAGAACACCGGATGGGATCTTTTCAAGGTTCTCCGCTGTCAATACCTTCTTCTCTGTGTCACTACCCCCCGAGTCGCTGAGCTTGCTCAAAGAAGAAGAGCTCACCATACTGCTCAACTCAGTCATACTATTGACAGAGGTCAATTTGTGCAGAACTCTCTCTGGAGCCTTGTTTATAAAGGAGAACTTCACAACCCGATCTTCAAATTGCTTTTCTGTGTGCTTCAGGGTATAAGTCCTGTAGAGACGCCGGGCGAACAATTCCAGAAGACCAACCTCTTCTCTGGACGCCAAAACCTTATTAAGAAGAGGGAAGAAGACATCTAGCATTGGCGTTTGATCAGCAAGAAGCTCCTCCGCTTTTGTTGCATCAGATTCTGTCAATGTCTTGGCAGCTTCCAACACCTTTTGCTTTCTTTGCTCCAGGTTTGGCATGCTTTCTTGCATGAGGATCTTACGGGCACGTAACGCAACCTCAGCGTAGTCCTTGTTTTGGCCCATCATTCCCACTTCTGAAATTGCAGGAAGGGCATCTGGGAGACTCACGGCACCTGCAACCATTGAAACTCTCTTTGCGATAGGCGCTGTGTTGGTCGTAGTCAAATCAACTCTAGACCCGTCATCGATCACGGACATCACTCTCTTGATTATGTAGGAAGTGGTTTCAAGCTGCTCATGGGCTCGACAGATCTGCAAGACGGTAGCGGAGTCTTCCTTGTGTACCTTTCGAACGTTCGTAACAGAGTCTGCATACGATGGTCCTTCGTAAAACCACCTTTCAATGGATACCCATCTTCTAAGGATATCAATGAAGTATCCCAACGTCTTCTCCGCTCCAGGCACGCCTGTTGCCTTGCTTCTTGTATAAGGGACCACGGTTTCTCGTAGTGGACTAGTCAATGCGGCAAAGGCGGATTTTTCTGATGCATCGGAAAGAGATGCGGCTTGATTGTCAACATGTTGAAGGACTTCCTCTGCTGGGAATCTACAATTCATAATGAGAATCAAAATAGGTTAGATTCTTTCTTTGCACGCATTGGACAAAAGAACATCTAACATACCTCAGCTGGACACCGCTTCCAGCCTGGACAAGATCTCTGAAATCGTCGATGATCTTAGTGATCTTCTCAAATAGCTTTCCTGGAATACGACCACTAAGAACTGACAATTGCTCATCGATTTCAAGCATCGGAAGCGAAGCATCGGTAACTGCCAAGGCCAAGTCTTCCATCGCCAAGTCAACCTCTTCTTTATCAAGAATGAATCCTGACATAGCTCCTTCAAGAAGGTTTATTGCTCTTCGCAACACGAGGTTTGGTCGTTTTGCGTTAGCAGGGCGGTTGAATGCACCCCAGCCATCAACTCTCAGATAGCCGTCAAAAACAGACACAGTCGAAACATTTTCAGGGTTGTCAAGCTCAAGAGTTGCAAGCAAATCCCCAGCAGACAAGGCAGCGCCTTCATTCTTTTTCCAGTGGACCACGCCTGCTTCTTCAACCTTAAGTGGCATGAACATTTTCATTACTTCAATCTCCGCGTACGCTTCTCCTTTCCTTACGTGGGCGCCATCAGCTACAAGCTTTTTCACCAACTTGCCTGCAACATCAGTGCGCAACGATGTTGGATCATAATCAGGAGAAAAGGCGACATTGGCACCCCCGATGTTCAGTCTCATGCCTGTCGCAGCATCTGCTTTGTTTGTCAAGTAGGCAACGTGACTGATTCCTCCGACTTCGATCAAGTAGCCCCCATCGCTGAGCTTGCGGACATTTGTCATGACGAAGGCGCTTGAGTCGCCAGCTAGCTCAATACGAAAGCTATTTTGCCCCTTTCGTGTGCAGAATAATTTGTACTTAACCCCGTTCAAAATCACCTCTACGTCGTGCGCCATTTTTAGTAAGTTGCGTGGAGGCAGCTGTCCTTTCTGTAGCAATTCCAAAAATTGGCTTTCTCCTCCAGAGCAGTTGTCAGAGGCGATGATTGTTGCAGCCATCACGACGTGCAGATGATTCTGAGACTCATCAATAGCAGTGAGTGATGATTGACGTTTGAATCCTCCTTCCACGGAAGCGATTCCTTCAACATTTTCTTTGATGATTCCATCCAACCAAGCAGTGTCGATGTTGTTTTTGATGAAATCATCTAGTTCGATCAATTTTGATATGTATCCCACCGTAGTACTAATGTCACCGCGGATTGAGAGTTCTTTCAATGCTAGAACCATATTGCGTCGAGCTTGTTCACGGTCGGTTCCGCTGGCAAAAAGATGCCCAAACTGAGAATCTGCAAATTCATGAATAGAACCTGAGCTGTCCATACTGAAGTAGCCCCAAACGTTTGGAGTGGATCGGAAATTGAGTTCTTGGATTCCTCCACTAGTGGGTTTGAAACCAGCTTCTGCATTCTCGGCGGTGATACGCACCGCGATGCAATGAGCATGGGGACTCACTCTTTCTGTCATGTCGAAGTCAATTCTCGAGCTTGCTGCGACTGGGTCATCTTCGAACCTTCTGCGTCCATAGACTTCCCGGATTTCAGGAATATTGTCCAATGGAATCCCCATTGCTACCTGAAGCTGCGCTGCCGGCAAGTTGACTCGAGTAATCATCTCTGTCACTGGATGCTCCACTTGTAGCCGGGGATTCAGCTCCAAGAAGTAGAATTTGGCATCAGCTTCAGAGTAAAGATACTCAACAGTTCCTGCATTGGCATAACCCACGGCTTTCGCAAGAGAGACAGCCGCTTTTTCCATCTGGAGCCAGACATCTGGGTTTGCAGCTACAGGAGGACCTTCTTCGATGATTTTCTGGTGACGTCGCTGAACCGAACAGTCTCGGCCGTTCAACGCCACAGCGTTGCCGTACTCGTCAGCAAGAAGCTGAACTTCCAAGTGTCGCGACTTCGTCGACAGTTTCATGATGAAAATAGGACTTCCGGGAACTTCTCCGCACACCTGCCTGTACGCATTCGGAACATCTTCAATCTTTTCGACCAATCGAATGCCTTTACCGCCCCCACCTTCTGACGCTTTTATCATCACTGGAAGGCCGACTTTCGCGGCTGCTTCGCTAGCCTGTGATGCAGAAGCGATTGATGCATCTTCGTAAGCCTGCTCCGGGAGGGAACCCGATTCTTTGTCATAGCTTGCTGTGACATTTGATCCATTCCATTCAATACAAGGAACCCCTGCCGACTGAGCAATAATCGTGCTGCCGATTTTGTCACCAAGTGCTCTCATGGGAGGCCCAGCTGGACCAATGAACTTGATGGGAGGTGTACTCTTGGCAAGTGTGTCGGGGAGAAGTGGATTTTCAGATGCATGACCCCATCCAGCCCAAACAGCATTCACGCCATGGAGTCGTGCTAATTCGACGATAAGAGTAACATTCGCATAGTTGTGATTATTAGAACCTCCCGGTACATCAATAATGACGTCACCCATCCGAATATACTCGGCGTTTGCTCTTCAAACAAAGAAAAGTGCAGGATTGAGAAAACTGGAAGAGTTGGTCAAATCCTATTGGTTGCATGGATCTCTTCCACTTCGACCTACCTCAAGTCCTCGGGGGTTGCCATGACTACAAATTTGATGGCTCGTTCGTCTCCAAAAACTTCATATGCCCATTTTCTGATAGAGCGGATCGCTTTTACTGCAGCCACTCCATTGTTGGCAATCAACACTTTCTCAACGACAATTGCTTTGTCGCCACCCAATTGTTGAACATAGGACTGAACTGTGGGAAATCGACGATGAGCATTTTCATCAATGCTAAGGCGAGACATTCCCTTCTTCAATGGTCGCGTAGGACTGACTGGAGTATCTACTTCTGCCATCTTCTCCTGGACTCAAAGAAAAATTCACTGGAGGCGGGAGATATGTGTAAGCAAATTTGATGATTTCTGCATCCTCAGGAAAGTACGTACATACTACGGGTGACGTAGAATGCACAGAGCCACAAATTTCTGTCCAATGATATCCATTTGATCATTTTTTAGGATTTTTCGCAGATCAATCAATGAAACTCACCACACGGCTGGCCAACTTGTAAAGGCGGTCTAACAACAATCTTATGCAGAGGCTGCAGTCTACAAAAGCGAAATTCTCGGAAGAAGCTTTGGCAAACTATAGTCCAAGGTTGTGAAAATGCCTTCTGGGTATCCTTTTGAGGTTTTTGGTTGACGGGTTGAGGGGAAACTGGAGAGTTTTTGAACTAACGTGGTGTCTTCAAGAAACGTGACGTCAATAAACTCCTCAGATAAGAAGTGCTTCAACATCGTCATACTATGTATGAAATCTACCTACATGGTCCTTCGCAAGAGTGCCAGCAGATGTCTCAGCGGCGAAAGTGCAGAATAGTTGCAGTACGTGAGCTGTGACTTCTTCGATCAACTCAGACTTCATCCATGTCTGTAGGCCAGCCAGTTGAACCAATAGCAGACGCACGATAATGTTGCCTTCACCAACGAAAAAAGGTGATGATTCTTTCGTTGTGCAGATGAAGAGGACTTTTGTTGTTCTGTGGTTGGAAGCTCTCCAACAACAGCATTCATCCAAGTTTGAAGTATTGGGACAATGCCATACGATAGCCAACACCGCTCCATAGCAAACGGTTTGATCCTGTTGCTTCTGGTGTCTGTCGTTTCTACTTGCCACAGTTTCGGCATTGCGAACTCCGCAAGCCGATCACGAAGTGTGGAGCTAGCAACCACTGTTCTTCCGGATATTAGCGAGGTTTTGAACGGCGAGTCATGTGTCGATGAGGGGATCGAGATTCTAGATGGACCTCCTATTTCTTTGGAAGGAG
>JAAMXS010002588.1:0-19366 GCA_019693525.1 Cylindrotheca fusiformis | reverse complement strand
GTAATAGTTCATGATTCGTGCATCAATAATTTGTCGTCTTATAACACAGCCATTGAAAGCACTTGAAGTTGGTCATGTTTTTTCAAAAGAGCCGAAAAAGAACCTCCGCATGGCCGTCGTAGGTTTGTATCGTAAGAAACGACTATTCTAGTCCCTGGAACGCTGAACTCTTAGTGTAGTGGTCGAGACCTGCAATAAACAACCGGCTGAATTTCTACTCTAGCGTACAAAACGGATAACCAATAGGCCATTTAGACACCAATAATATTCTTCGCCATGCCAACAATTGTGTCAGTGTCAGGGACAACACCAACTATTGTGTTGGCTTCAAATCCCTTCTGCTGCATTTCGTGCAGAGTAAGCGGGTCTGGATTCGGAAGGCATGACCATGTGGCGTTGCCACTAACAGTAAAATATCTGTTCTTTGTGGGATTCATGCCTTCCGTGCTACATTGGTACAGAGTCCCGACGGTACTCTGGGCAGGATTCCGTGTGTCAATAACAATGCAAGTGTTGTTGAAGAAGGCATCCGCGTGGCCTTCCCGGAATGACCCAGTTCCAAAACAATGCTTGTTCTTAGCGTATACGAGATTATTGGCAAATTTTGAATCGTGGCCGCCATAGTCCATCTTGAAGCCGTCCGACAGGTAGAATACGTTGTCATGGGTGTAGTACCAAGAGCTCCCGTCATCGTTATCGAACCCCTCTGAAGCTCCATAGTTGGCCATGATAATATTCTTCGTCGTATACGTGGGTAGTGGTGTGAAGGAAGGACCGTTTCCACTAGTGTTTGTGAGGAAAGGCATTCGGTCCCAGCTGAAGGAACGAATATATGTTGACAACATTAGACGCTTTCTCAAGCCAAGTCCCTTATGTTGATCTGGAAAACGTACCTATTGATTGGACCGTGATCACCACTTTCTCGGCAGGTGTTGAAAATGACATTTCCTTTCACAAGATTTCCGCCTCCAAGTCCGTCGTTGAAATTAATCGCAGCTCTCGGAAGATTGAACATTACGTTGTTCCGAATTGTATTCAAACAAGCCTTATTCTGTCCCCATCCAGAACTCTGCTTTTGGTAGAGCCCAAGGTTAGACATGACGTTCTCTTCAATCACGCTGAATCTCGGTTGGGTTGGACTAGTCGCATTGTAGCCGTCAGTATCACCCCATGTGGCGATAGCTCCATTTCCAATCCATTCAAACTCAGACCGGGCGACGCGCGTATACTTGCAGTACCCACTTAGCATGATTGCATTGCCGTCCAATCGTCGAAATAGTGAATCTGAAATCGTGATGCCTTCTGTCCCTTCCAGATGAATCGCGCCTCCGCGATGCAGTGCCCAATCACCTCCGCTAGGGGCAGCCCATTGCTCCATGTACGTTTTCGCAGCATCTCGGAAGCCCAAACCACGAATGCGAATGTTCTGAACAGGATTTTCCATCGTTCCTTTGATATTGATCATAGTCTGAAGGTTGGAAGCGACGAGATCTGGAATGCATGAGCAAGATTCGATGGGATACGTCTTCTTGCTGTTTCTCCCGGTCATTGCTGTTGTTGCATTACAGTTCTTCTTCGGATAGAAGTACAGCAGTTTTTTGCTCCTATCAAAAAAGAACTCCCCAGGTGCGTCGAGCTCCTCTAGAACACCCTCCACATACCATTCGCCGCCGGACAATTTCTTGTCGTCTCCATCGCAGTTGGATAGTCGGCCATCGCTATTCTTGCATTGCCAGTTACGGCCTCCTTGCGATCCTCCTTTGTCAAAATTAACGGTGACGGAATCTGGACCAGGAATGACATTCGAGACGTTGAACATGTGCCAGGCCCACCCTTGAGTGTGAGCCACATGGACCACTGCTCCAGTCGCATTGTTCCAGCGCCGTGCACGCTGAAAGATCTCCGAATCCGAATTGGCTAGCACGATGCCTTTGGGGATATTCATGCGTCCAGCCAAAGCGGCTGCTTTGTCTACTTCCGCCCATCCACCGCCGCTCAAATTGCTACACCAATAGGAAGGCAGGTCTCCCCATACCGAAGCACAAGCCCCACCCTTGATTCGGAATTGATTAGAGGCCCCATCTGCAACGGATCAAACGATTTGAAATAAGCGATACGTACCTGCCCTGTACCATACGAGTTGTATTGGTCCATAATACTATCGTTTTTTATATGACCAGTTGGATTGCCTTCTTGTGCTAAATCGATGGAATAAAACTTGGGCAAGTCACCGAAAGGAGGAAAGATCCATTCCTCGACATCATTGCGAGAGATGTACCTGTTGGGATGGTCCCATTCCTCTACATTTGCATTCGGGAATCTAGCCAATGTCATTCGGTTGTGGCCCTTGAGAGTAAAGAGGCCTGTGATGTCAGAGATTCGAAGCGAGCTTAGATCGGCCACCCAGATATTGCTATTCTCTCTTGTCTGCGCCCATCCCGCATCTTTCGACTTAATCAGTTTTCCACCAGAAAACCACGCCATCTGATTTGGAGCAGACACAATGAGAAGGTTGGAATCCATCGGTGTCAGTTCAACAGTATTCCGGAGGAAATGGACACCCCCATGAAGAACAATGGTTCGATTCGGAAGTCTTGTCGAGTCAATTGAGTCGCCGTTCACTCCCAGGTACCGATATGAAAAATCCCTCGTTGCTTTCAGGGCACGTTCGAAGGATGAGAATGGATGGGTGTGATTTCCGCTGTGCGCATCGTTTCCAACGTCAGGGTGGACAAAAACAGAAAATGCGCTGTCTGAAGTGCTTCTTCCTTTCCCTCCCTTTCGTGCGGTTGCTCGCCGCCGGAGCCTTGATGTGGAAACATATGATTCTTGACACTTTGTATTCAGTTCCAATGCATCAAATATATCCACGAAGTCTTTTCTCCATGGAACGGTCTTTTTGGCAGTTTTGAATATCAATCGACGCACGGCGCAGTCCAATTCGTCGTCGTCATCATCATCATAGTAGTCGACGCTTGACTCTTCAACAACGCCTCCAGTAAACTCATATGATCTCACGGAGCGACTCAGAGCAAGCCACCAGAAAAGTATGGCTCCTCTCATTGTACGGTGTGTGACTTTTTCCAGCAATGACTATGATTCATCAACCTGCCCCAACATCGCCATCACGGCTCAACGGTTTCCAGAACTTTTGGATCCAATACTTCTGACTCGTCCGACTCATTGTTTCACGCAATGCGCGCCATTGGGAACTGGCGAACACGTCACTATGTGATTGGGTGATTCAAGTTTCATTCCGTCAGCTGCAATTTTGGAACAAGCAACAACCACCGAAGACATCAACTTCACACTTCAATAGTTCTTCCGCTGAGCACCTGTCTCAATAGCCCAACATTTCACAAAATTGTCCTCCTTTACAGATATCCCTCTCATATATCAAGATGAAACTTTCTCTGTTCACAATATCCATTTCTTTGCTCTACTCAAGCTCCTTCAGCTTTGTGAGCCAACCAGTGACAGTTCGCAATTCCCTGGTGCTAAACGCGGTGGAATTAACTCCAGAGCCGGAAGGTGGAGATGTGTTGACCTCCTTGAAAACTATGGAAGGCAGTCGAATGAAGAACATGGGTGAAGTTGAGGGAGTCAAGGACGAACATGGGACAGTTTACAAATTCTGGCTGACTGCCACTGCCGAAGGTGCTCTCGTCAAGAAACTGAATACAGAAGTCCTCAAGGACGCATCCAAAAAGGCAGAATTCCCTGGTTTCCGAAAGGTAGCGTGCATATTGTGAAAAATATGGATTCTCATTCTTGCCTTGTCGAACCTCACTTTTGTGGCTTGCAAAAACTATTGTATAAACGAACCCAGGGCCAAATTCCCCCTTATGCCATGCCACAGATCCGAGTTTTTTCTGTCCAAGAGGGTATCATCCAGACGGTCCAATCTGCTGTTGATGCATACGGACTCAAATCTATTTCTGGAAGGTACGTGGAACTCAAGTGATCCTTCAAATTGATATCCACAGTTCGACTCATTGTGTTGTTGAAAATCTCCTTTTACGTAGCAACGGAGAAGTACAGGTGCTAGAGGATATTGCCGAGATCGCCAAAGACTATAAGGTTGGAGATGACATTCAATTCACTGCGACTCTTAACGCTATTTTCGATCCCGAACAAGTCGCAGCCAAGGATGACAAGCCGGCAGACGACTCGGTTATCGATGTCGAAGTTGAAGAATCAGCCTGAAAGTTGTAATTTATTATAATCATATTGCACTCATCTTCCTCTAGCTGCTCTAACAAAAATGCAACCAACGCCCCTTTATTCCAGCGCTGCTGCTCTATGTATGTATATACAATTTCTAGTTGCAAACAACAGCAACTTACGAATTGCGCTTTTCGATTCGCTCTCGCACAAATTTCATCCAGTGACCCAACGCAACTTCTGCAGAAGGATCACACAAGAGGTCATGCGTGGCTCCATCCATGGCATGAAGTTGCTTGTCTTCCTTTGGCGTTTGGGCATTTTGAATCATGAATTGGGACCCTCCAATTGGGACACCTTCATCTTTGGTTCCATGAATGATGCAAAAGGGAACCTTGAAGTCTGGAATGGTGTTGTTGCAAACTTCTTCCATGGCAAGGACACAACCCAGTGCTGTCCCCAGGCGCAACTTGCTAGCACCGTCATCCAGATGAAATGACGCGTACTCGGATTCAGTAAAGTGCTTTGCCACTTTTTCATCTCGCCAAATACGGTTAGCCTAGATGGAGAGAGAGAGAGAGGAGATCAATGAATGAGCTGGATACGACAACGAGAATAACAGCAGCAAACATCGGTACAAATAACTGTGTCCTTTTACTTACAGAGAGAGGATGTGGCATGAAAAACGGCTTAGCCTTTGGCATCAAGGGCGCAAAAACGTATCGCAAGATATGGTAGACTGGAAACGATGGAAGATCGCCATGAATGGCAGGAGCGGCCAACAGGACGGAATCGAAATTGGAAGTGCCAGGATTGTCTTGAAAGTACTTTGCAGTATGAATGGCGAGACATCCACCATAGGATTCACCCGCAAGGAACAATGGGAGACTCTTGGGGTGCCTTTTTGACGCGAATAGGGCGAACTCGATGCAATCTTGCAAGTTGAATTTCCAATTCTTGACCAAGAACCTGGTCCCTTCCGAGTATCCGTGTCCATAGAAATCCAACGAATAAATGGCGATTCCTTGTTCGAGGAACATTTCGGCCAACAGAGTTGAGGATAGCTTTCGGCCATCCATGATCAATCCACGCCCCCCGTGGGCAGAAATTCCATGAAAGAACACGACCACACCCTTCAATTCTGGTCCGTCTTCTTTGGGCAGCCAGTAACGGTAATGAAGTTTTGCGCCGCCATGGGCTGTGGACTTGAAATAACCATGCTGACATCCTGGCATGGCTTTCTCCAATTCTTCGATTTGCATCTCGGTTGGGAACTTCTCGAGTTCGACCGTCACCTCTTCCGAGGAGCCGAACAGTTTCCGTGGTAGCATAGAAGTAGGAGAGGAAGACGACGAAAACACCATTGAGGAAATGATATAGCCCAAGCCAACGGTAACAATAGAGCAGGTTACAAGCCCAGCTGTGGAAAATTCAGTGAATAATGAACTCATTTGAGATCTTATGCGTGTGTTGGGTAAGAACAATCCAAACTCGCCTTTGGATTGAATCATGGATTGCTGATCGGAACTCTCGACGCGTCATCGCAAAAAGAATCTGTGACGTGCCAACTTGAGCTTTTTTAGCGCGTCCATCCGTGGCGTTCGTCCATCCTTCCGTTTTCATGCTAAACAAGTACTTGTATAGGTTCAAAAATTCGAAGCAAGGCAACAACGGGCAACAACGAGCAACAAAACAAAATGTGCTGCTGCTAGGCTGTTGGTGATAGGTAGAGAAGCGCTGTTGAGAAGAGCCAATAATACGAACGCACCTTCGTCACATGCTCGATAGACAAGTGTTTTGATAATTGAAAGAAATGGATTCTGTAGTTGCGAGAATGAGCGCATCATTGAGAAGGCACACCCGGAACGTAAGGTTGTTGATACACTCACGACCATCATCACGGCACCAAACGACAACGAGAATTCGTTTCTTTTCCAACAACGACATTCGAATTCCGGATCCAACTTGGTCGATTCGAGATTTGAATCTGACCTCGAAAAGGCCACCAGTTCCTCCTGAGGAACTCCAGCGTCTCGCAAAGCTTACGTTGATTGATACCGATTCCATGTCAGAAGATTTGAGTCAAGAATTGGCCAACATGTTGCACATGATTGATCAGGTTTCGAATTTTCAAATACCCAAGAAGGAAGAAGAGGATGATGCCTCGGACTCGGACAAAGCGGCCAAAATATACGATGTGGTCCGTGGAGTCACCAAGGCACCACTTCGAAAACCACCAGACGAAGATCCCTTGCAGGCCAAGGATCAAGAAACCGCCACGAACGTTTGGAATAGTCTGTTGCAACCAAAGACAATACGAAAAGGAGGACGACACCACTATTTTGCCATTCAAACGAAACAAGAGGAATAATGCATTTATGGAATTGTAATGCGAGCTACCAATCGTTTGTTGGCCCTATCCTATGAATGTCAAGAAACGAGACGTGATGGCAAGTTTATCGATTTGTTGTAGAAATTACCTTGCTCTATGATGAGGGACATTTTTTCTCCAAATTCAATTGCTTGCTTCCTGTCTTTCCGTCGTCATCGTTCGTCTTCCTTAGTAGTAGTTGTTGTCGGTGAGGATGTGCTTCGTCGAGCTTTGATTTCATCCATGAAACTCAATTCCCAAAAATCTTCCGGCGTTTCCGGTGGCGTATAGCGTGTCCGATGGCGGGAATCGCACAAGAGGGCATGCTGTTCAAAGACTTCGGCTCCTCTGCCTTCCATGACGGCCCTTAAGAATTGGCCACAATCGGGACAATCGTGTCGTTGCAACTGATCCCGATCGTCCTTTTTGCGCACCACCTGTTCGTATCTAATAGTAGTATTAGTGGCACTGTTTGCATTCGTAGATTGATTGGACGAAGCGCCAGGAATTGATTGGCGAACGTAGGGCGAGACGGCGGCCGATTTGGAGGTTTTGAAAGTGTTGTTGTTGGAAGGTGGCTCCATGAGAAAGTCACGATTGTGACGATTCGTCATCCATCTAGTAGAACCAGTTGTCGTTTTGGTCGCAGCAGTAGTTGTAGTAGTACTACTAGTAGCAGTTGGTTGCTTTGCAGTTTCCTTGTTGTTTGGAGGCAATCTGGCAGAATCCCGTCCTTCTTCATTGGTGGTGTCTGCTGGTAAATCCTCCCTGCCGAAAGGTGGTAGTGATTGACGCCTACTAGTTGTGGCATCCAACGACACTGGAACATCTGGAACTACTGCTGCAACGGTTGGTCGTGGTGGAGGACGGTACAAATTGGGAGCGTACCCTCGATAATATCCCCCCACCACCACATTGCGTTTGGGATTTTTGTTTTTTGGGACGATGACATTGGGACTCAAGGTGACGCGTCGTTTTTTTTTGGGAACAACAACAGTAGTAGTAGCCATGGTGGTGGTGGTGGTGGTATCACTCGTTTTAGGATCCTCCTTGAGATCTGTATTCTTTGCAACAGTTGTGGTTGTTGTTCCTGCTGGCACATTGGTACTATCATCACCACCACCATTGACAGTTGTTGTTGGAGTAGTCGTGTTGCAGGGCAAACAAACAATGGATGGTTTTTGGGATTGTCGCATCGCCGCATGAGTCGTCGTCGTCGTCCTACCATTATGAAAGGTAATCTGGGATGCTTCGTACACATCGTGGGGAGAATCATGATAGAGCGGTACATTTGTGTCTTGCAATAAATTTTCCGATTCATGATATTCTTCAAGGGATAATGGTGGTGGTGGTGGTGGTGGTGGCACTTTGTGGACAGACGGATGCTGTTTGGCGGACGGTTTTGAATTCACTGGAACGACGTCCTTGGCGGAACCTGCAGCTTGGTTTTCTTGTTGTTGATTTGATGGAAGGATGGTTTCTTCGGATTCGGGTGAATTATTTGGAGGAGCAGCAGCAGGAGCAGCAACAACAACACTAGTGCTGGCCTTCTTCGTTTTGGATTTGTTGGTCGTGGGTGTTTCGGCGAGTGCATTTGTGGCCATGACCTTGGCAGCAGCTGCCTGTTGCCGTTTGAATTGTTTGAGATACTTGATTTTGAGATTGGAATACTTTTCCTTGTAGGTTTGTAGATTTTGTTTCAAAAATTCTCGTTCTTGTGCAATCTGTTGTTTCGTACTATGTTCCTTTTGATAATCTTGCATGAGTTGTTCATTTTGAATTTTCCATTGTGAGGAGGTTTCCAACAACAACAACAACGCTTCTTCATTGGTTTGTTCTTTCTTCTTCTTCTGAAGGAGCAATTTTTGATAGTGCGATTCCAACAATCGGTACATGGGAGAATTGGTCATTGTATACAATTCATAATTTTGACCCAAATTGGCCAACCATACCAATTGCATCAATCGGGATGCCATGAGGTTTTGCTCACAACGATGCCTGCTGATGGCACCCAACCAACCGATGGAGGATGATGATGATGGTGGTGATGATGTGTTTGAAAATCGTTGGGGAGGAGGATTTTCAGAAAGACATTTCTTGTAGTACGCCAGTTGTTTGTGACGGCGATGACGACGACGACGATGACCACCAACACCACCAACACGTCCACCTTTGGGAACCATAGCATCAGTAGCAGTAGCAGCAGTAGCAGTAGATACCAAGGTGGATGACGGGTTATGTCCATCAGTAACTTCTTGTGCTCGTCGTTCTGTCACAGTTGATCGCTTTCGTTTTCTCCCATGAAGCATGTCATAAATCACATTGCTGTTTCTGTGAGGATTATTGGGTGCCATGATGGTTTTCTGTTTTTTTGTGTGTGTGTGGAATGAAGAAAAGAAATGATGATGGTGACAAAGAATTTATGATGCCAGCCACCACAAAAAATCACACACCATTTCCAGCAGTAACAGTAGTACATTTCTACGCGTGGAAGCGACCTTCCCGAGAAATTGAAAAACTGGCGCGTTCTAAAGGCGGGTTGGGGGCGAGGATTCATTTTGGGGGTCCATTTATCATCATCCAAAGGATTGCGCGTGTGTGTCACTACTGACGTTGTTGTTTGTTGTTGCTGTCGTTGCTGTCGTCGTAATTTTGTTGTTGCAAAGCCCACTATCGTACCGGAAACATCACATGGGAGAGTCGTTCACAGACTCTTGGTTTTGTTTTTGTGTGTGATTCCAAAGCGACACAAAGAGGCAATCTGAAAAAAAAAATTCTGCCTGCCTTTGATCATATCAGGATGAGAATAATCACTATTCTTCCCTTCTCATCATCATCATCCACAACCATCAACTTCTTATTCATCGCGACTGCTTTTGCTGCTGCTGCTGCTGCTGTTGGATGTCTTTGGGATACTACTACTACTACTGCTGTTGCATTCCATCTTGCTCCAACACCAACAAAATCAATAATATCTCAAAGACGAATAGTTTCGTTATCTGCGATACCTTCTTACAAATATTCTCCACCAAGATTTTCACCATCATCATCAAGGACAAGTCCCATTGATCAACAGCATCATCATTCAATAATGGCGACGACGACGCATCTATCGAACAACAACAACAACAACAGAGACATTGCAGAAGCCACAGCCACCGCCGACAACGACGACGTTTCTTCGTCGATTACTACAACAACAACAATGACAACATCCCAAACGACGACGATGATGATGAATGACGTACTGGTAGTACTTTTCAACATTATTGGCAAAACAACTTCCATGGTCGTAGCAGGAATTTTTTTCATTGTATTGGCCTATCAACGGGATGCCTTTATGGTGAGTTTTTTCATTGGTGCCATTTCCAATGGAATCATGTCCAAAATATTGAAAAAGATTATTCGACAAGAACGGCCCACCACCACCATACAAAACAATAACAACAACAATGAAATCGTACCCAGCGACAATGGCATGCCATCATCACATGCCATGAGTTTGGGCTTTATAGGGACCTACACGGCTCTACAATTGCCCCTTGTTGCGACACCGGCCATCCTCCTGTACATTGCCATATCATTGCGATATCGTATTCAAACACAATTGCATTCCGTCGAACAAATTGGAGTTGGGTTGATATTGGGTATTTTGAATTCTTTACTCTGGCGATATCTTTCTACGATGTATGTTATGGACTTTGTCACGACACATTTTCTCAATGAACAAGGTGGTGTCCTACCCATCGTGGCATTGTTGATACCAGCATTGATTGGGGCGTTGGTGGTGGGGAGTGTGGAACGTCGAATCCAACGACTATTCTCTCGTTCCAAAAAGAAGGAACCAAAAAAACAAAAATGAAATCTTTTGTTTTTTCTTCCCCCAATGACTACTATAGCACAAGAGACTATGCTTTGGGAACACACACGTTTGTTCTTCTTCTTGCCTAGTACTATCGATTACCCCCAGTTTCATTCGCACTAGATTTTTTTTAGAAAGACTCCAGTTTTACGGATAGCTAGTAGTACAAAGAAACGAAACTATAGCACTTAATTTAGATAATATGTGTGTGTCAAGAGTACGTATCTGTCGTACACCTAACTGAGAGTTGATATTTTGCCGTACTACTAGTGGGATTGCTCTGCTGTGGCTTCGACTTCATGGCAACAAGCTACTACATGTCAAAACAAGCATGGAAACGGTCTGACGTTGTCTGCAATTTTGCCGACTCTTGAGCCAGGAGTAGAATAGTACAAAGGACAGATCACCCTAGGAATATGGGCGCGTAGACAAAAGGACAATAGGGAATGGAGTATGGATCATGAAATAATACCCAATACTGCATGTCAAAGCATGGAAACGGTCTGACGTTGTCTGCAATTTACCGACTCCTGAGCCAGGAGTAGAATAGTACAAAGGACAGATCACCCTAGGAATATGGGCGCGTAGACAAAAGGACAATAGGGAATGGAGTATGGATCATGAAAAACCCAGCAGTACTCTGACATTTTCTAATAGATTGACGTGATAAGGACTAGATCTGTGTTCGATAGGTGATACTACACTTAGCTAATGTGCACCACCATGCAAAGCGCATAGTTTATGATAGTTTGTACTGTAGTTCATATATCACCATAGCACGGAACTCATCACTTCCCAAATCTCTCCCCATACTAGAGTGGCGCTTTTTATGGATGATAAAAACCAAAGCAGCAGCAGACACAATAGACATAGAAAGCTACACTATAGTGCGAACCGATCACCCATCATATATATCACAGTCATTTCTAAATAAATACTACCTTCCTTTCCCCACCTATAAGTCCCTGAAATGTCAACAATTATGCTTGTTGCGAAGAAAACTCCCAATCGTGAATGTCTTGACAATTATCCTTCCTAGTCTTGGAAACGTGCATCCAAACCTAGGAACCACAAGAACAACATCCAAATGACACCCTAGAACGGGATCAGGGACACAAGACATCCAGCGTCAGTCGGAGTTGATGCGAAGAGTTATTTGCTCGCCCCTCCAAACCTCGATGTTAATAAGCTAGAGCCAAGATTGGACAGTAGGACAAAACGGTGTGAACGGGTTTCGAAGCGCAAGACAAATTTGTCTCTTATTGTTTTATACCACTATGACATATTGGACAACCATTCCTTGAGCGCTATTGTGAGGGAGAGATTCTTCTCAAGAACTCAAGAAACTCTGGAGGGCACCAATGTTCTTGTGTATCGTGTCGACGAAACGGATTTATGACTCTGGCCATGGCTCATTTATGAAACAAGCGCTACTGCACAGGATCTATATCCCGCGCTTACTTAAAGTGAGGTAGAAAGAAGCTCTATTCGTGGGGTATCACATTGGATTACCAAGACTACCTTCTTCTCACCGTTGTTATATAAAAAGAGGTAAAAACTGTCCTAAAAGAGCGATTTTTGATTTACAAGACCTTCTGCGGTAACCGCAGGATGTCTTATCTAACGTTCCCCAAGATTATGGAATTTCAGGACAAAAAATGATGCTTCCATATTATAGCTAGATTCGACAAACCAACATGCCAGAAAACGAACGTCTCAACATGTCAACAGGCTCAATTTGCGCAGATGAATACTCATCATGCTGTTCACCAACGCGAGAAAGCCGAAGATCACAAAGTTGTATTCTCCCAGTCTCTGATACAAAAGGCAAGAGGCGCGGAAGTCTAACTTTCGCCAACAACGTCAGTGACTTAAAACGAGCAGGATTCAGTCGCAAAGAGAATGGAAGTGAATCAGAACGTTCCTCTTCCGCAGAGCTAGAGTCGCCCCGTAGCACCCTCCTGTTCTGTCCACCTCAATGCATTGACCAAAGCCCAACCACAAGGGGGCAAGAAAAAACACTGCGACAAGAAGCTGTTTCCAACTCATGTCGTTGGCAAAATGGTGATTGTATATTAGTCGAAACTGTGGCTAAATCAACGGGACGAAGGTCCTCCCATTAATTTCCATCTTCCACACGAAGTGTTGGCGAAATGGTGATTGTTTACTAGACGAAACTGTGGCTAAATATACGGGACGAAGGTCCTCCCATTAATTTCCATCTTCCACAATTATAAAGTAGACTATTTTGTACAATGATTATCTTATGTACGACTACTGTTCCTTGAAGGATGGTGATTTACGATCTTTCTGTTTGAAGTGTAGTGCCCTGAATCGACAAGTGAAATGAGTGATGGACAATTGCAGTGTTGACATAAGACAATATTGATTTACACACTGCAGGAGACAACATTCCCATCAACCTCTTGACTAGTTTGCGTATTCGCCACGAAAACCATTCAAGACTTTCTTCACCACGTTCTCGGTGGTCCTGAAGCAACATACAAGACTCTTCATCAATCTTCCGGTGGCCAAGTGAGATAATTCCTGGACGAATCCAGTGTTAGCATAAGGTCATCTTAATCTAGTACACAGGAGGAGACAGCATTCCCATCGAACTCTGAATTAGGAATGGAAGAATCAGAAAGGGTGGTAGGACGTTTTCTAGTCCTCCGACAATAAACCTGGCTTGTTAAGTCAGCCTTCAGCAGGAGTCCTTTGAGTCATTTTGATTAGCGCGATTAATAAACATAGTAGTTGAAGGTCAGCGATGCAGGTGTCAGTGCGGAACTATTGCATCGGATCGATGCCAGATGGTGACAATGATAATGGTCTACCGAACACTGTTGCAGCGAAACGATTCCATCAAGACAGCAGAAAACGGGCAATTGAACAATGGCTGGATTTGTTGGCCGGCAAGGCAGCATGTGAGCTGTCATGAGAATGCCGAGATTTTGTTCGTCCATGTACCGTGTATAACGGTGATGAATTTCCCACATCCCAGCATCACAGTTTCAACCATCCCGCATCCACACCAGACTCTTTTGGTGTCGCAACTAACTACGTAGACAGAGGGACGAAAACCCCACCGAAATCCCACCAGAGACCCGAATGGATTTGTACAAAGAGTGATCGAAGATGAAAATCGCACGGAAATCCCACAAAATCCCATGGAAACCAGCGTCCACTTTCCACGCATGCCAGTAGCTTCGACAAAATGGCCGACAAATCCCACGAGCATACGACGTTCATTCCCACATGGCGATAGCAGCAAAATCTCAAGAATCATTTCCTCTCACAATTTGCCAAACTGCAAAAGTCGCACTTCCTCTTCTTCTTCAACATTTCCCATTCACCATGAAGTTCATTGCAAACACTTCCTTTCTCGCAGCCATTGTCGCTGCTGCCATGGGCCCTTCTTCTATTGAAGCCATCAAGTTGTCTTCTGCCCAAGAAGACGATGTTGTGGGACATACCAAGATCAGTTTCAAGACCCCGCATGACATTGTGGACACCCCCGAGAGCATTACGATCTTTGAGCAGGCGGTTCTAATGTCTGCCGGAGAAACGCATGACGCCAACAAGTTCATTTTGACCAGCGAGAAGGTCGAGTCTATCACTCACTCTCGTGTCAACCATATGGGCATCGCTGCTGTTACCGACATTCAGCCTGAAGAGGCAGGAAAGAAGAACTCACTTCGCAGCTCTCGTGTTAGTGACAAGAGCCACCACTACTATGCAGATGATGAGTTCGATGATGACTCGTGGTACGCCAGCATGACCGACTACTGGAACTTGCAACGCTTTGGTTGCTGGACCTGCTTCCGTGCAGCTGATGGTAAGACGTTGGGCCTTGGCGGCCCACTTGATGGCGACGACTCCCAGTCTCACCAGCAGTGGGAGGCGGATCTCTGTGCCATTCTTGGTCAAAGTGAGTTCTTCTCTGGCGCCTACGACTGCGAAATTGTGTACGTCGACGAGGCAGGACTTGTTTCCAAGTAGGCTGCACAGATGATCTTCTCTTCATCGGTATGGTTGAGGGTTTCCCTCCCTAGAGCGTCGACTAAACTACTACTGTAGCACCAAGTTGTACACTCCCAGCTACATTCTTTCATTTGATAGTATTCTAGTCAAGTAGCTGTTGAGTAGAAGTTTGTATTGCTGCAAATGTTGATTTCTAGCGCAATTGAAGGGATAGTCCCTCAAAGCAAGGCCCACTTAACAGGCCGAAATCTACTCCTCGCCGGAACAATGTGCGCGATAATCCCTTTAGCAAGGGCTTCATAACAGGCCAAGATTTACTCCCCACCTGAACACTGTGCAACCAACACAGTAGTCCAGAAATCCTTCCATGAATGTTGCCACGGCTAGCATTCCCATCAAGGTCGACCCAACAATATCAGAATATGCAAAATTGACGTTGAAAAAGACGCTGCTAAGCGTGGCAAGCGTGGTGCCCAGAACTGTAGCAAACTGCTTTGGACGGCCATTTCTAGGGTTTGGGTCAAACGCCTTTGATATTAATAGGCCAATCCAGCTCATTGGTGATATTCTAGCGCCGCCCATCATTCGAAGGAAAAAGTCGAAGGCAATCGCAATAGACACATATCGGAGGAAGAAGAGTTGTTCCCAATGAATGAGCACGGCTGTGAACGAGCTGATGAAGCATGTGACTACTCCAGTTATTCTCACAACGTTGCCATTGATTGTCTGTGGATACCAAAAATATGGCTGGGAATTCAACTTCGATTTCTCCATTATTGCTTGGCACCGATCTGCTTGCGATAGGCCCTTGAAATACCGGGAGGAATAGAGACTGCTGACTTCATCGAACCCACCCAAAAAGTCTCCTTTCATGAAAATGACGGGAGTTGTCTTGTGATTTGTTTTCGAATAAATGTACTTGAGTATTTCTTTTCCTTGGGGATGCTTGTCCACCTTGACGCAGTGGACAGTGACTCCCATCTGCTCCACGAGAAGTTCCTCGGCATCTCTGCAGAACAAACACCATGTGCGGCTGAACATAACAACAGGAAATGAATTGATAAAGTGGTCAATTTTGTCTTCTAGGATCGCGCCTTCGAATCTGCTGATGTCCTTGACAATGATCACTCTCGCTTCACCGTTCTCTCTCGTCTTTTTTTGCAGGTGCTTCATCATGCCTTCTTCGACATCGCTCAATTCGACGCTGGAGTGTTCGTCGTCACAGCTTCGGATAGTAACAGACCCCGTGTGATCAATACTTTTGATGTTGGTCGATGCCATCGTATTTTCAAACTTGCTATGCTTGAGAATTTACTTTGAAGTGACGGTACTGGTCAGGTCTAATTCACTGTTGGAAATCTATGCTAGCTTTGAGGAGTGACCAGTAGAGAAGGTTTTGCATATATAGCACGGCGGCCAAAGAAATTTATGGCTGGTCAAGCACGATCCATTGCTGTAACAGTGATCATTGGAAATCGTCATATATGCCCACAGACAGGGGAAGCCAACTAACGGTGCAGTACTTTGTAGTTGATACCGCGAACGGAACACATCACCACAAAAAGCAAGGGGCAATCGCCATAAATGCCCCGTTGTATGACGTTTTTCAATGATTGCAGTAGTTCGTAGTTGATAGCGGAGACCGAAACTCGTGCAACCAATGGCTTTATGAAATATAGTCATAGATGGAGAAGAAAGGAGTATCTGCGATATGTACACTACGGCTCACGCTACCTCCACATTTATGGGCTACATTTGGTCCCGTCTCAGTTTCTGAACTGTCAGCTTGTTGGCATAATTATAAAAACCTTGGGAACCAAGACAAATGGTATAACTATTTTATTTTTGACTGTTAATTAAATCCGAGCACCACCAGACGGGCTTTAATTTTCCTTCTCAAAGCGTGAAACTGTTGGCAAATGGGGTCGTCCGTCGAGGTCTCCAAACCGGACAAGTCACACTCCCTCTTCTTCTTTGTTATCAGCAACATTTTGGCAGTCAACATCAAGTCCATCGCAAGCACTTCCTTCCTTGCGGCCTTTGTCGCTGCCGCCATGGGTCCTTCTTCTATTGTCGCCATCAAGTTGTCTTCTTCCTGCATACCAAGATCAGTTTCAAGACCCCCAATGACATTGTGGACACCACTGAGAGTATTACCGTCTTTTACCAAACACCTTTATGTCTGGTGGAGAAATGCACGACGCCGACAAGTTCATTTTGACCAGCGAGAAGGTCGAGTCTGTCACTCATTCTCGTGTCAAATCATTTGGGCATCGCTTCTGTTAACGAGATTCAGCCTGAAAAGGCGGGAAAAAGAACGCTCCTCGCAGCTCTCGTGTTAGTGACAAGAGCCACCACTACGAGCAGATTATGAGTTCGATGATGAGTTGTGGTACGTCTACATGCGACTGGAACTTGCAGAACTATGGTTGCTGGTAAGACGATAGGCCTTGGCGGCCATCTTGGTGGCGTTGACGCGATTCTCACAAGAAGTGGGAGGCGGACATCTGTGCCATTCTTGATCAAACTTAGTTCTTCTCTGGCGCATACGACCGCAAGACTGAGCATGTCGACGAGACAGGACTAGTTTCCAAGTAAGCTGCACAGTACTAAGAATTAGTATTGTTGCAATATGTTGATTTTTAGCTCAAGTAAACGGATAGACCCTCTGGCACGGCTTTCTGAACCGGCCGGAGTTTACTCCCTAGAACAGTGTGCACGACATTCCCCTTAGCAAGGCCATCATAGCAGGCCAAGATTTACCCCCCACCGGAACAGTGTGCAACCAACACAGTAGTCCAGAAATCCTTCCATGAATGTTGCCACGGCTAGCATTCCCATCAAGATCGACCCAGCGATATCCGAATACGGAAAATTGACATTGAAAAAGACGCTGCTGAGAGTGGCAAGCGTCGTGCCCAGAAATGTAGCAAACTGCTTTGGCCGGCCATTTCTAGGGTTGGGGTCAAACGCCTTTGATATTAATAGGCCAATCCAGCTCATTGGTGATATTCTACAACCGCCCATCATTCGAAGGAAAAAGTCAATGGCAATCGCAATAGACACATATCGGAGGAAGAAGAATGGTTCCCAATGTATGAGCCCGGCTGTAAGCGCGCTGATGAAGCATGTAACTACTCCGGTTATTCTCACAACGTTGCCATTGACTGTCTCTGGATACCAAAAATATGGCTGGGAATTCAACTTCGATTTCTCCATTATCGCCTGGCACCGATCTGCTTGCGATAGGCCCTTTAGATATTCCGAGGAATAGAGATTGTTGACTTCATCGAACCCACCCAAAAAGTTCCCATTCATGAAAATGACGGGAGTCGTTTTGTGATTTGTTTTCGAATAAACATATTTGAGTATTTCTTTTCCTTGAGGGTGTTTGTCAACCTTGATGCAGTGAACAGTGACTCCCATCTGCTTCACAAGAAGTTCCTCGGCATCTGCGCAGAACAAACACCATGTGCGGATGAACATAACAACAGGAAATGAATTGATAAAGTGGTCAATTTTGTCTTCTAGGATCGCGCCTTCGAATCTGCTGATGTTCTTGACTATGATCACTCTCGCTTCACCGTTCTCTCTCGGTTGTTCTAGCTGTTGTTGATTCATCATGCCGTTTTCAATATCGCTCGATTCGACACTGGAATTTTCGTCGTCAGAGCTTCTGATAGTAACAGACCCCGTGTGATCAATGCTTTTGATTGGAGCCATTTCCTTGTGAGGCTGGCTATGCTCGAGTGTTTATTTTTGTTTCGCACTTGTGTTAAAGTGTCAAGTGCATTCGCATTCGTACGCGGTGTGAGCTATTCGGACTGATACAAAGGAATCTTAGGCAATTTAGGCCATAGCAGCCCCGATGAAAAAGCCTTCTGCCGGAGCTTTGGACACCAGTTGCCAGGCTTCTCCCCTTTTCGGAGCTTTTTGAGCACGCCACCACTTTAGATTTATTGGAGGCGTTTCTTGATCTGTTAGAAGCTGTTTTCCCGGTGATACTTGTTGACTCCTCCAGTTTTAAGTGTTCTGTCCCAACAAGATGCGTATCTGAACTTTGGAGGACCTATTGACTCCTCCACTTTTCAATGATCTGTCCCGATACGATGAACCTGGAGAACTTTGGTGTTTTGCACGATTGGAATCAGACCTTCTCTGCTGAATGTGCAAGTCGGGAAGGGAAATATGCTTCCCGTCTCTCTCCTAGCTTGATCCACCGTCTGCCATCCACCTTTCTCAGCAGCGGGAAACACTGCACCGCTTTGTCAACAACTTACTAGCTGCAAGGCCATTGATCTTACAAGGTCCTTTTGCCGGAGCTCTTAGTGTAGATTCGTTGGACACAATTTGCCATGCTTCTTTTCTCTTCTCGGAGCTTTTGGAGCCCGCCACTTTTATTGGAGGCATCTTCGACTCGTCTCTTCATTATCCGAATTCTCGATCAGCATCTGAAAGTCTTTTATATCTGAGTTCCCGGTGATACTTGTTGACACCTCCGTCTATAAATGTTCTGTTCCGACAAGAAGAACCTTTGAAACTTTGGAGAACTTGTTGACTGCTCACTTATAAATGTTCTGTCCGATAGGATGGACCTTTGGTACTTCCCACGACTGTCAGGCAGAGAATAGCCTGCCCGTCTCTCCTAGCTCAGCCAACCCGTCTGTCATGCTCATGCACCTTCATCCCTTCGTACAGCCGGATATACATCATTGCTGGAAACGTCAATAGCCTTGGAAGGTCCAAACTGAGACTATTCTTTCTTTGGTTGCTGAATTCCTTCTTGTACACAATGCCAAAGAATAAAGGTGGCGAACACCGTTCCGATCGAAGACATGCTCCATACGGCAGCAGCAATAAGAGCAAACACTCCCATAGACACCGTCCGCGCAGTTCCGAAGATAGACGACGCAATCGACGGCATGACGATTTGGAACCATGTTCTACTTTTGATGACATGAACTTGAAACCGGACCTGTTGAAAG
>JAAMXS010002585.1:0-20515 GCA_019693525.1 Cylindrotheca fusiformis | reverse complement strand
AAATTTGCGTTCCGTGTTCAGAAAACACTCCGTCTGGGCATATTCCGGGCGTTCCAGAACCATCTCTATTGACACTACAAATCACACTTTCTGGTGAGGGGGAAAGAACTCCCCCTTTTACTTGTTGATGACTCTCCAGATTGAGCCCCAGCCAGATATTGAGCCCCAGCGGAATGATTCTTCGCATTCTTGTTTTGAAATGTTCATCACGAGAATGTCAGGAAACCGTTCCAAACCTTCTTAACAGAAAGCAGGAGCAAAATGCATCATATACTGAGTGCTATTAAAAAAAGAAACGTCAATGCAAAATAGAGGCACTGGAACTTCCCAATGACCGTATAGAGAGAACCAATTGGATACTTTTTAGCCTCCCGCTTGATAAAAGATAGCGGAACCAAAATTCACCATATTGTGCAAAGAAACATAGCTACTACTAATAATAAATGAAGAGGAATACTGTAATAAAGCCAGCCTTCAAAGGGATTTTTCTGACGTAAAAAGGCCTCCAGAAAGGTTCGTGATTCTTTCAAAAGGGAAGGACGAAAAAGGGTACACTACCTAAAGCATATATGAAGCTTGGTTCAGTGCAAGGATTGCGAAGGGACTGATGACTGGGCGAGTATCTCAACCAGCAGCATAAAAATCTCTTTCATTAATAGTAAGACCGTCATCACCACTATCATTTTTTTCTTCGAAGGAGAACCACAGCATGATATCCAAAAACAATCATCTCGCTCAGCACTCTGATCTTCGATCGATTGGAAATGGTGCATCAACATGTTCCTCGAGCGAAGATCGGTCAGCACCAGCTTACAACGCCCCTATTGTGGCAAAAAGCGAAGAAAGGAATATCCTTCGAGCCAAGTGCCTTGTAGCACTCATTCTTGTCTTGGCAACTGCGACTGTTGCAACTTCCGCATACATTCTTGTCAAAGATCAAGCACAAAGCGATTTTGAAAACCAGGTAAGCAGTGTTATGGAGTTTGGACTTGCTGACTTCTTACAGAAAAGAATGCACTTACTGTCGATTATTCTTATCATAAACAGTTCACAGGCTACGCTTCGAAAATTGCGTCTGTGTCCCGAAATAAAGCGGATCAACTATTTGATGCTTTGGATGCCTTTGCGGTCATGGCTGGCTCCCAGGCTGCTGTTGAGAATGAGTTGCTCAACACAAGTTGGCCTTTCTACACAGTACCTGATTTTTCGGTGAAGACAGAACGACTAGTCGACCTCATAGGTTCGACTGTTTTTCAAGTTCTGGTAGCTCCTGTAGTGCAAGAACATGAAAGGGATGCTTGGGCTAATTATGCAAATAGCATGAATCCTGTCTGGTATCAAGAGTCTCTAGAGAATGAAGGAAACACAGACTTGACTGTAGACCTGGTTCTGCAAAGAACCATTCCGTTCATACATACCTATGACATTGTGAACTTGCGGTTGGGGCAAATTCAGAGACCTGGAGACGTTCTGCCTTTTTATCAGCAATACCCACTCCGATTGGAATACTCCACCAGTGCTATGGCAACAGGATACGACATTCTCTCACTTGTTAAGGTAGCAGACCAATACGAAATCACAAGGGAAACGTTGCGTCCCACCATTGGCTTTGCTCGGTTTCTAATCGACAGCGAAACACTTGTAACGGGAAGCCAGGTTTTGCAGCCGATATATGATACCTCAGATACCACAGTAGCAGATAGAAAATTGGTCGCTATACTCGGTGTGCAGCTTTACTGGCTGGAATTCTTCAAGAACATTTTAACACAAGGCCAGGATGGAGTCGTCGTGGTCTTACGCAGTGATTGCATTACGGACTTTGCGCTCCGCTATGGAATCAACGAAACTGGCATTGAGGACGCCGCCGACTACTACGATTTGGATGATCTAGAAGACTTGATTGTTGAAGATGTCATCACCTACCAGGTAGATGGGCCAGATGTCATTCTAATGGGATATGAAGACTTGCACGACCCCAAATATGATGCCCTAGGAGTGACAGAAGTGTTCGTCGACTTGGGTTTTGACGAAAAGGATATCCCGGAGGGGAAATGCGTCCCAACCTTGACGTTGCATATATATCCATCTGAGAAACTCGAAGCGATCTATCGCAATTCCGAACCTGCCATCTACGCATCAGCGGTGGTTGTGATCTTCACTTTCACCAGTCTAGTTTTCCTTCTGTACGTTTACTTCGTTGGAAGGCGCCAACGAATAGTCATGGACAGAATTGTAAGGCAGGATAAGATTGTGACCGATGTCTTTCCCGCTGCAATTCGAGATCGTCTCTACGAAGCCCAAGCCCAACCGACAGGCAAGAGCAGGAGGGACACGCATGACCTTCTTGCTGGCTTTGAGGATGGTTCCAATGATATGGCTTCAGCCCCATTGGCCGACCTTTTTCCAAGCGTGTCTGTGGTGTTTGCCGATATTGTTGGTTTCACAGCATGGTCTTCAGCCCGGGAACCACAACAAGTATTCTTACTGTTGGAAAGTATTTATCATTCTTTCGACAAGATTGCATACCGTCATGACATTTTCAAGGTCGAGACAGTCAGCGATTGCTATGTTGCTGCAGCGGGCCTGCCAGAGCCAGTGGACAATCATGCCGTGCTGGCATGCAAGTTTGCTCTGGATTGTTTGAGAAAAATGAGGCAGTCGACTGTCAAGCTTGAGGTTTCGTTGGGACCTGATACGGCCGATTTGGCATTGAGAATTGGAATCCACAGGTAAGTCGGTTTTCGGTATCGCAATTCAACACATTATTGTATCTTCGTTCTCAACAATGTCTCGCATCACAAACAACGATTAGCGGTCAAGTCACAGCTGGCGTCCTCCGCGGGGAACGAAGTCGATTCCAGCTATTCGGTGACACCATGAATACGGCTTCTCGACTGGAGCATAGCGGCGAAAGAAATCGAGTCCAGATCTCCCAAGCAACTGCGGATTTGCTTGCTGAAGCCGGCTTGTCGCATTGGACGACTCCTCGAGAAAGAACAATTTACCTCAAGGGCAAAGGAGACATGCAGACTTACTGGATGCGCAAGACCAAATCATCACGGCAAGCAACGCCAACAGAGACAATAGGTACTGTGTTGCACTCTGAATTGACTGAACGTTCCGAAGATAGCGATAGCGAAGAAGGAATGGACAAGACAGAGCGACTTGTCGAATGGACTGTGAAAGTTTTGACGTCTCTGCTGCAACAGATTATTGCTTCCAGAGGTGGGGACGTCCAAGACATCAAGTCCCTTTCCGCTGCCGAGAGCGGCACAGGAATTGGACGAACGGTGTTGGAAGAATTTGTTCCAATCATTCCATTAAAGCGTTTTGACGAAGACGAGCTCAGGCTTCGTCCGAAGCCAAGCTCTATTGCCATTGGTGACGAGGCCAGGTCTCAACTGCGGAACTACCTATTCGTTGTCGCTGGAATGTACCACGACAACCCGTTCCACAACTTCCAGCATGCAATTCATGTCACAGCCTCTGTCAAGAAGTTGCTAACACGAATCGTTAATATGAATGAAGGGAATGGTCTGGAACTCAACAATACAGAGAATGACATAGAAAACATGGACGCTGGGCATTCCTATGGCATCACATCGGACCCGTTGACACAGTTTGCAGTTGTTTTTTCTGCCATCATCCATGATGTGGACCATCCTGGCGTTCCGAATACACAGCTAGTGAAAGAAAACACCAGATCCGCTCAAGTCTACAAAAAGTCCGTCGCCGAGCAAAATAGCGTGCATCTAGCTTGGGATATCTTGATGTCTGACAAATTCTCTGCACTCCGAGCTTGCATCTATCAGACCGAATCCGAACTCCGACGATTCCGCCAACTAGTAGTCAACACAGTCCTGGCTACAGATATTGTTGACAAGGAACTTCAAGCGCTTCGCAGATCCCGTTGGAAGGAAGCCTTTTCCAATGTCAAAACAACAAGCGAATCACCTGATGAGGATGTTGTAAGCGAAGACCGCAAGGCCACCATTGTTATAGAGCACTTGATTCAAGCTTCCGATGTCTCGCATACCATGCAACATTGGCATCTCTACAAGACTTGGAATGAAAAGTTCTTCATGGAATGTTACGGTGCTTACAAGGGAGGTCGTGCAGATTCCGATCCAAGCGAGAAGTGGTACAGGGGAGAAATCGGATTCTTTGACTTTTACGTCATTCCGTTGGCGAAGAAATTGGATAGCTGTGGCGTCTTTGGCGTATCATCAGATGAGTATTTGAATTACGCGATTTCAAACCGGGAGGAATGGGTTCGGGAAGGGGAAGCCATTGTCGACGCGTACATTGCCAAGTTCAACAAGCATCACTCTGTTTGAAGCCTTCTTTCTCGAAATTATCTAATGTCACCAGTTGACTGCTTCGAAACCGTTCCGTCCCTTCTCAGTAGGTTGTCCCTTCTCAATAGGAGGCCAGAGGCACAGCAATTCCCCTTCCACAGACAATAGTAGTTGTGTCGAGTACTTTAAGCCTCTCCCTTCTTGCGAAAAGACTGCGGGAGAAGAATTGACGTTATTTAAAGAACAAAAAGAAGAGGAACATCAATGATAGTTTTATTAAAACAGAGATGACCGTACATATGACTTTTTAGCCTCTTTGGGCAAATAAATCCTAAAAAGTCCATAGTTCTTTGCAAGAATGCGGGAGACATTCTCGATAATGCGAGAATCATTCTCAATAATGCTCGAAGGGACTGATGACCGTCCTGTTATCAACCCCTGTTAAACCTCTTCACACAATCGTCAACTACCACGATCACTTTTTTGAAGGATAACCGCAGCATGATATCCAAAAACAGTCATCTTGCTAAGCACTCTGATCTAAGATCGATTGGTTATGGTGCGTCAACGTGTTCTTCTGGTGGAGATCAGTCGGAACACAATACTGCTCGTCCAGGTTACAACCCCCCTACTGTGGCAAAAAGCGAAGAAAGGAATATTCTTCGAGCCAAATGCCTCGTAGCCCTCATTCTTGTCTTGGCAACTGTGACTGTCGCAACTTCTGCGTACATTCTTGTCAGAGACCAGGCTCAAAGCGATTTTGAAAATCAGGTGAGCAGTGGTATGGTATTGGACTTGACGTCATGAAACAGAAAAGAATGACTCAAACTATTCATTGCTCTTATTCTACAAAGTTCAAGGGCTACGCTTCCAAAATCGCATCTGTATCCCGACATAAAGCAGATCAACTGTTCGATGCTTTGGATGCCATTGCGGTCATGGTTGGCTCACAAGCTGCCGTTGAGAATGAGTTGCTCAACACAAGTTGGCCGTTCTACACAATACCTGATTTTTCGGTGAAAGCAGAGAGACTCGTTGACATCATCGGTGCGACGGTTAATCAAATTCTTGTAGCTCCTGTTGTGCAAGAGCATGAGCGGGATGCTTGGGCCGACTATGCAAACAACATGAATCCTGTCTGGTTTCAGGACTCTCTCGAAAACGAAGGAAACACAGACTTGACTGTAGAAGAAGTTCTGCAAAGGACTCTCCCATTCATACATACCTATGACACGTTGAACTTGCGGTTGGGGCGAATTGAGAGGCCTGGAGACGTCCTGCCTTTGTACCAACAGTACCCACTCCGATTCGAATACTCCACTAATACCATGGGAACAGGATATGATATCCTCTCACTTGTTAAGGTAGCAGACCAATACGAAATCACAAAGGAAACGTTGCGTCCCACCATTGGATTTTCTCGGTTTCTAATCGATAGCGAAACGTTTGTCACTGGAAGCCAAGTTTTGCAACCGATATACAATACCGCAGATACCACAGCAGGGGACAGAAAACTAGTCGCCATCTTCGCTATGCTGCTCAACTGGCTCGAATTCTTCAAGAACATCTTGACACAAGGCCAGGATGGAGTCGTCGTCGTCTTACGCAGTAACTGTATAACGGACTTTGCGCTCCGCTATGGAATAAACGAAACCGACATCGAGGACTTCGCCGATTTCTACGATGTGGACAACCTTGAGGACTTAATTGTTGAAGATGTCATCACGTACCAGGTAAATGGACCAGATGTCATTCTACTGGGATATGAAGATGTACATGACCCCAAATACGATTATCTCGAGGCGATGGAAGTGTTTGTCGACTTGGGATTTGACAAAAAGGATATCCCGGAGGGGAAATGCGTCCCGACCTTGACGTTGCATTTTTATCCATCGGAGAAGCTCGAAGCCATTTATCGGAATTCCGAACCTGTCATCTACGCATCAGTTGTTGTTGTGATCTTTGTCTTCACCAGTCTAGTTTTCCTGATGTACGTCTACTTCGTTGGAAAGCGCCAACGCATAGTCATGGACAGAATTATAAAACAGGACAAGATTGTGACCGACGTCTTTCCCATTGCGATTCGAGACCGTCTCTACGAAGCCCAAGCCCAACCGACAGGTAAGAGCAGGAGGGGTGGCCACGACCTTGCGGACTTGGAAAATGGTTCCGATGACCTTGGTTCAGCCCCCCTAGCTGACCTCTTCCCTAGCGTTTCCGTTGTGTATGCCGATATTGCTGGTTTCACGGCATGGTCGTCAGCCCGGGAGCCACAGCAAGTATTCCTACTGCTGGAAAGTATTTATCATTCTTTGGACAAGATTGCATACCGTCATGACATTTTCAAGGTCGAGACGGTCGGCGATTGCTACGTTGCTGCTGCGGGCCTGCCGGAGCCAGTGGACAATCATGCCGTGCTGGCATGCAAGTTTGCTCTGAATTGTTTGAGAAAAATGAGGCAGTCAACTGTCAAGCTTGAGGTTTCGTTGGGTCCAGACACGGCAGATTTGGCACTGAGAATTGGAATCCACAGGTAAGATGGAGTTGACTATCGCAATTCGATTCATTTCCAGATGTTGGTTCTGAACAAATGCCTTGCATCATAAACAACGACTAGTGGTCAAGTGACAGCTGGCGTCCTCCGCGGGGAAAGAAGTCGATTCCAACTATTTGGTGACACTATGAATACGGCTTCTCGAATGGAACATAGTGGGGAAAGAAACCGAGTTCAGATCTCACAAGCAACTGCGGACTTGCTTGCTGAAGCCGGCTTCTCACATTGGATGACTCCTCGGGAAAGCACACTATGTCTCAATGGCAAGGGAAATATGCAGACTTACTGGATAAGCAAGAACAAACCAACAAGACTTGCGACATTGGATGGGCAGTCCACACAAGCCGAGACCGTCGCAACAGTTGCCAACTCTGAATTGACGGAACGCTCAGAAGATAGCGATACTGGGGAAGGAATGGACAAGGCAGAACGCCTCGTTGAATGGACGGTGACAATTTTGACGCCACTGCTGCAGCAGATTATTGCTTCCAGAGAAGGCGACGTCCAAGACATCCAGTCCCTTTCCGCAGCCGAGAATGTCACAGGACATGGGCGGACGGCGCTGGAAGAGTTTGTTCCAATCATTCCACTAAAACGTTTTGACGGGGATGAGCTCAGGCTTCGTCCGGACCCAAACTCCATCGATATCGGGAATGAAGTCAGGTCTCAACTGCGGACCTATCTGTTCATCGTGGCTGGTATGTACCACGACAACCCGTTCCACAACTTTGAGCATGCAATTCATGTCACAGCCTCTGTAAAAAAGCTTATGTCCCGCATTGTGAACATGGATGAAGGGAACGGTCTGGAAATCAAGAATCCAGACATCAGCATGGACAGTGTCGATCTTGCGGACTTGGCGGGACATTCCTACGGCATCACATCGGATCCGTTGACGCAGTTTGCGGTTGCCTTTTCGGCCATCATTCATGATATGGACCATCCTGGCGTTCCGAATACACAGCTGGTGAAAGAGAACACCAGATCCGCCCAAATCTACAAAAAGTCTGTTGCCGAGCAAAATAGCGTGCACCTAGCTTGGGATATTTTGATGTCTGACAAATTTTCGGCACTCCGAGCTTGCATCTATCAGACCGAATCCGAACTTCGACGGTTCCGCCAACTGGTGGTCAATACGGTCATGGCTACAGATATTGTTGATAAGGAACTTCAAGCACTTCGTAAAGCACGATGGGAGGAAGCGTTTTCCAATGATGAATTGACACCCGAATCAGTGGATGAGGGTGTTGTAGGTGAAGATCGAAAGGCCACCATTGTTATAGAGCACTTGATTCAGGCTTCCGATGTCTCGCATACGATGCAACATTGGCATATCTACAAAACTTGGAATGAAAAGTTCTTCATGGAGTGCTATGGTGCGTACAAGGCAGGCCGTGCTGATTCCGATCCAAGCGAGAGCTGGTACAAGGGAGAAATAGGATTCTTTGACTTCTACGTCATTCCGTTGGCGAAGAAATTGGATAGCTGTGGAGTCTTTGGTGTATCATCTGATGAATACTTGAACTACGCCAAAGCGAACCGAAACGAATGGGTTCGGGAAGGGGAAGCCATTGTAGAAGCGTACATTGTCAAGTTCAACAAGCATTAATCAGAACGATGTGCTGAACACCATCAACAGCATAAGAAGCCACACAATATAATATTCCACATGTTGTTGACAGCAATGAGTTTCTACTACAATATATAGCTCGCTATTTATTCCGTTGGGGTTATTGGCTCTCCCGTTTTTCCATGTGTCAAGGCAGTTTGCGAATAAGTTAGCTTATTGCTCTGACTTGAAATTTTTGTCTGCCTGACTTGTCCTATGTACGTCGAGGTTATATGCCAACATAGCCCAACAATATGCTGTTGCCGTGGCAACAAGGCAATACAAAGTAGGGCTTGTCGGTGGTTAGAGCAAGGTAGATTCGATCCCAATGTCACATGCTAGAGCAAGTGAATCAAGATTGACAGTTCCTCAGCTCCCTATTTTCGGGGAACAGGACATGATGGAAGGTCTCAAGCATTCGACTGGTTAGAGAACTTGATGAAGGACTTTCAACACTTTGCAGATTTTTGGGTTTCAGTTGAAATGCCATTAACAAAGACGAAGACTACGTTGGCGAGTGAGTCGACTAGAGCATCAGTTCTACATTGTGATATTTTCGTTCGTACAGAAGAACATCAATGCTGACAAGCTGTACCTTCAAACATCATGACATTGACAAGCTTACAAGAGTACAAAAAGAAGCTCCTGTTAACTGGCGTTTTTGCATTCCAATGGGGATCTGAGCGACCAAGAGAGTCGTCCTGCAACATTACACACTCGTTGAGCAGGGCTTGAATGGTATTCTACAGCATCGTTTCGTTTCTGCTCTTCTGTGCAACGCAAGCTTGAGGCGTTGCTACGGATCTTTCAAGAATCCTCGTATGGATCACGAACTGATTGTTGATGGTACTCGCCACTAAGAAGCCTTGCCATGCTGAAATGTCCGGTTCCAAGAGAGTGTCACAGGAAGGTTAATGTCAAATTGAGATATACCATCATCAGGGCTCTTCGTCTGGTTGATGCGGAAACAAGAAAAAAGCTGTCTTCCAATATGTGCCATGTTTCTTGTCGTCTTATCATGTTTCTTGTCGTCTTATCAGGCATTAGCCCTCGCTCTCAGCCTCTTTTTCATTGGGTAGAAGATCGACTATATCTGACGGGAGTTATTCCCCCGTTCAAAAAGTGGTGCACTAAGGTAGAGCTTCATCGCTGGAAGGATTCTCCACATTCTTGGTGGTGTCTGAAGTCTTTTCCAGCAAATGCAGTATTGCCTCCTGCTATTACGAAAATTCCTTCCCTTCTTATAGAACGCATTAGCAGAATTCACCTTTTTCTCCGCTGTCTTTCTCCACTGTTTTACTACATACACAAGAAACATTATGCCAGAGCATGCGTGCCAAGCTGTATGATTGTGGCCTGCCGATTGGATAAACTGGTACTTTTTAGCCTCCCTATAATCTCGGGAACAGAATTGACCATATTCCGCGCTGTCTACTACGGCCGTAGACTATAAATCAGAAAAGTGTCAAGAACTTTTAAAAAGGAGCTCGCAGTTCTTTGCAAGAATGCGAAAGACATTCTCACCATAAATCTTGGTGCAGCGAGATGACCATGCCATATAATCCACGCTAAAATCTTTGTTTCGATATTGAGACCTTCAAAGCCTTGCAAACACCATCACTGTCACTTTCTGAAAGGGGAACCATACCATGCTTTCCAAGAACAGTCAACACTCTGATCTTCGATCGACTGGAAATGGAGCTTCGACATGTTCTTCGAGCGGAGACCGGTCGGCACAAAGCACTTCACGCCCAGATTACAAAGCCCCTATTGTGGCAAAAAGCGAAGAAAGGAATATTCTTCGAGCCAAGTGCCTTGTAGCATTCATTCTTGTCTTGGCGACTGCGACTGTTGCAACGGCCGCGTACATTCTTGTCAGAGATCAAGCACAAAGCGATTTTGAAAATCAGGTAAGCTGGGTTGGACTGACGTACTGAAACAGAAACAAAATTCTTACTATTGAGTGTTCATATCGCACACAGTTCAAGGGCTACGCTTCCAAAATTGCATCTGTTTCCAAACAAAAAACAGATCAGCTATTCGATGCTTTGGATGCCTTTGCGGTCATGGTTGGCTCCCAGGCTGCTGTTGAGAATGAGCTGCTCAGCACAAGCTGGCCGTTCTACACAATACCTGATTTTTCGGTGAAGGCAGAGAGACTGGTTGACCTCATAGGTGCGACGGTTACTCAAGTTCTTGTAGCCCCTGTTGTGCAAGAGAATGAGAGGGATGCTTGGGCTAAATACGCAAATAGCATGAATCCGGTCTGGTATCAAGAGTCTCTCGAGAATGAAGGGAATACTGACCTGACCTTGGATCTGGCACTGCAAAGGACTCTCCCGTTCATACATACCTACAATCTCGCAGACTTGAGTTTGGGACGAGTTGTGAGACCTGGAGAAGTTCTGCCATATTACCAAAAGTACCCATTCCGATTTGAATACGCCACTAATGCTATGGGAACAGGATTCGATCTTCTCACATTTCTTCGGGTAGCAGACCAATACAATACCACCAAGAATGAGTTACGTCCCAACATTCAATTTTCCGAGTTTCTCATCGATAGTGAAACATTCGTAACCGGAAGCCAAGTTTTGCAACCGATATACGATACCGCAGATACTGAAGCAGAAGACAGAAAGATTGTCGCCATCCTAATCATACAACTCTACTGGCTGGAATTTTTCAAAACCATCTTGACACAAGGGCAAGATGGAGTTGTTGTCGTCTTACGGAGTGATTGTCCCATAGACTTTGCGCTATTCTATGGATACAACGAGACTGATGTCGAGAACGCTCCGGACTTTTACGATCTGGATAACCTTGAGGACTTAGTGGTTGAAGACGTCATCACCTACCAGATTGATGGACCAGATGTCATTTTGCTGGGATATGAAGACTTGCATGACCCCAAATATGACGCCCTCGAAGTGACAGAAGTGTTTGTCGACTTGGGTTTTGACAAAAAGGATATCCCGGAGGGGAAATGCGTCCCAACCTTGACCTTGCATATCTATCCATCTGAGAAACTCGAAGCGATCTATCGCAATTCCGAACCTGCAATCTACGCATCAGCTGTCGTTGTGATCTTTGTTTTCACCAGTCTAGTTTTCCTTCTGTATGTTTACTTCGTTGGAAGACGCCAACGAATAGTCATGGACAGAATTGTAAAGCAGGACAAGATTGTCTCCAACGTCTTTCCCACTGCGATTCGAGATCGCCTCTACGATGCCCAAGCACAGCCGTCGGGTACGAGAAAGAGAGACTCCAACGACCTTGCTGGCTTTGAGGATGATTCCAATGATCTGGCTTCAGCCCCATTGGCCGACCTCTTCCCAAGCGTGTCTGTTGTGTTTGCCGATATTGTTGGTTTCACAGCTTGGTCGTCGGCTCGGGAACCACAACAAGTATTCCTACTGCTGGAAAGTATTTACCACTCTTTCGATAAGATTGCCTACCGTCATGACATTTTCAAGGTTGAGACAGTTGGTGATTGCTATGTTGCTGCAGCGGGCCTGCCCGAGCCAGTTGACAGTCATGCCGTTCTGGCATGCGAGTTTGCTCTTGATTGCTTGAGAAAAATGAGGGAATCGACTATCAAGCTCGAGGTGTCTTTGGGACCTGATACGGCAGATTTGGCGTTGAGAATTGGAATCCACAGGTAGGACAGTTTTTGTATCGCAATTGAACTCCTTCTCCTTTCCTCGATCTTAACAAATGGCTCTCACCATGAATACAAACAGTGGTCAAGTCACGGCTGGCGTCTTACGGGGGGAACGAAGTCGGTTCCAGCTTTTCGGCGACACAATGAATACGGCTTCTCGAATGGAACATAGTGGGGAAAGAAATCGAGTTCAGATATCACAAGCAACTGCGGATTTGCTTACTGAAGCCGGCGTAGCACATTGGACGACTCCTCGTGAGAAAAGGATTTACCTCAAGGGCAAAGGAGATATGCAAACTTACTGGATGCGGAAGTCCAAATCATCTGGGGTGGCGAGATCCAATGGGCTGTTGACACCAGCCGGCGCAGCGTCGAACTCTGAATTGACCGAATGCTCAGAAGATAGCAATACCGACGAAGTCATGGACAAGACAGAACGTCTGGTTGAATGGTCTGTGGTAGTTTTGACGTCACTACTGCAACAGATCATTGCGTCTAGAGGTGTTGAAGTCCAAGACATCGAGGCCCTTTCGGCTGCTGAGAATGTCATTGCTTCCAGAGGTGGGGTCGTCCAAGACATCATGTCCCTTTCCGCTGCCGAGAGTGGCACAGGAGGGGGGCGGACGGTGTTGGAAGAGTTTGTCCCAATCATTCCATTAAAGCGTTTTGACGAGGATGAGCTTAGGCGTCACCAGAACCCAACCTCCATCGACATCGGGGACGAGGCGAGGTCTCAATTGCGAAAGTATCTTTTCATCGTCGCTGGAATGTATCATGACAACCCATTCCACAACTTTCAGCATGCAACTCATGTCACGGCCTCTGTCAAGAAGCTGCTAACCCGTATTGTGAACATGAATGAAGGGAATGGTCTGGAAACTAACAATGCTGCCAGCATTGTGGAAAGAAAGGACCTTGTGGACTTGGCGGGACATTCCTACGGCATCACATCGGATCCGTTAACGCAGTTTGCAGTTGTTTTTTCTGCCATCATTCATGATTTGGACCACCCTGGAGTTCCGAACACGCAGCTGGTGAAAGAGAATACAAGATCCGCTCAAATCTACAAAAAGTCAGTCGCAGAGCAAAATAGCGTGCATCTGGCATGGGGAATTTTGATGTCAGAGGATTTTTCTGCACTACGAGCTTGCATCTATCAGACCGAATCAGAACTTCGACGGTTCCGCCAACTCGTGGTCAACACAGTCATGGCTACAGATATTGTTGATAAGGAACTTCAAGCACTTCGCAAAGCCCGGTGGGAGGAAGCTTTCTCGAATGTCGAATCAGCAACAGAATTACCTGATAGGGATGTTGTAAGTGAAGATCGAAAGGCTACCATTGTTATTGAGCACTTGATTCAAGCATCCGATGTCTCGCACACAATGCAACATTGGCATATCTACAAATCCTGGAATGAAAAGTTCTTCATGGAATGTTACAGTGCTTACAAGGGAGGCCGGGCAGATTCCGATCCAAGCGAGAACTGGTACAAGGGAGAAATAGGATTCTTTGACTTCTACGTCATTCCGTTGGCGAAGAAATTGGATAGCTGTGGAGTGTTTGGTGTATCATCTGATGAATATTTGAACTACGCCAAGGCGAACAGAGACGAATGGGTTCGGGAAGGGGAGGCCATTGTACAATCGTACATTGCCAAGTTCAACAAGCATCAATCAGACTAAATAGTGTTGCTGCCAAGAAGAATCTATTGTAGTACATGTCAATAGGGATGAAGGTTCAACCCTATATAGCGATTCGCCTCATGCACCAGGGGAGAGAGACGGGCAATTTGCTCAATGGCACCATGGGACACGTGCAATCCCCTCCACAACAGAAAAGTAAGAATTTTATCATTGCTTTCATTGCCGATGACTCTCTTCGAGCTCCATCTCTAGTAGAAGAATTTCAGGCAGACTGTTCCTCTTAGCTTGTCCACATATCTACGCCAGCAGATGGCTGCATTGATAGAACAATATACTTCCCACACTTCCAATTCGTTTCGAACCGGGGAGAATACTGTAGACGGTCAGACAGACTCCCCCTTTCTTGAAACAGTTGAAGAATTGACAATGACTTCATAGTACATCTCGACCCTTTCTGCAGGCCTTTTTTCACCACCAGTTCCACATCACGCCATCACGGAGGCTAAAAAGTACTGTCCGTGACCTGCGGCGAATTACAGCGAATTTTTCTCCCATGACCATTTAGTAGCAAGAAGAGACTGGAGCACATAATGATACACAGCTATGAATACTACATTTCTGGAGAACTGTCTTCAAATACGTGTGGAATACATATGAACATTCCTTTGAAAGACACAAAGGGAGATTGGTTCTTGCAGAAATGGCCAGGGACATTATCAATAATCCTCAACACGGGATTGATGACTGAGGAAATAACAACAATCCAGCTGAAAATCTCGTCATAGACTGACATCTCAATCGCAACCACTACCATTATCTCTTTTTTTTTGGAAGGGCAACAGTAGAGCATGCCTTCCAAAAACAATCATCTCACTCAGAACTCTGATCTTAGATCGATTGGAAATGGTGCGTCAACGTGTTCTTCGAGCGGATATCAGTCAGGACAAACCCCTCCACGACCAGTTTACAACGCCCCGACTGTGGCAAAAAGCGAAGAAAGGAATATTCTTCGAGCCAAGTGCCTTGTTGCACTTATTCTTGTCTTGGCAACTGCTACTGTTGCAACTTCTGCGTACATTCTTGTCAACGACCAATCTCAAAGCGATTTTGAAAATCAGGTAAGCAGAGGAATCAGATTTGGACTTTATGTCATAAAACAGAAAAGAATGACTTACACTATTGACTGCTTCTATTTTACACAGTTTAAGGGCTACGCTTCCAAAATTGCATCTGTATCCCGAAATAACGCAGATCAAATATTCGATGCTTTGGACATCTTTGCAGCCATGGTTGGCTCACAAGCTGCGGTTGAGAATGAGTTGCGCAACACAAGTTGGCCGTTCTACACAATACCTGAATTTTCGGTGAAAGCTGAGAGATTGGTTAACCTCATAGGTGAGACGGTTACCGAAGTTCTTCTAGCCCCGGTTGTGCAAGAGCACGAGAGGGACGCTTGGGCCAATTACGCAAACAGCATGAATCCTGTCTGGTTTCAGGAGTCTCTCGAATATGAAGGAAACACGGACCTGACTGTAAACGAACTTCTGCAAAGGACTCTGCCGTTCATACATACGTATGACGTCGTGAACTTGAGGTTGGAGCGAATTGAGAAACCTGGAGAAGTTCTGCCATTATACCAACAGTACCCACTGCGATTCAATTTCGCCACAAACACCATGGGAACAGGTTATGACATCCTCTCACTTGTTGCAGTAGCAGAACAATACGAAATCACAAAGGAAACGTTGCGTCCGACCATTGGATTTTCTCGGTTTCTTGTCGACAGCGAAACATATGTCACTGGAAGCAAAATTCTTCAACCGATATACAACACAGGTGATACGAAAGCAGAAGACAGAAAGATTGTAGCCATTTTCGGTACGCTGCTCAACTGGCAGGGATTCTTCAAGGATATCTTGACACAAGGTCAAAATGGAGTGGTCGTAGTCTTACGCAGTAGTTGTATTACGAACCTGGCACTCCAATATGGAATCAACGAAACGGACATTGAGGACGCCGCCGATTTTTACGACGTGGATGATCTAGAAGACTTGATTCGTGAAGATGTCATCACCTACCAGGTAGATGGACCGGATGTACTTCTACTGGGATACGAAGATTTGCATGACCCCAAATACGACTCTCTTGAGGTGAAGGAAGTGTTTCTAGACTTGGGTTTTGGCTTTGACGACCTACCGGAAGACCAATGCGTTCCGACCTTGACCTTGCATATCTATCCATCTGAGAAGCTCGAAGCTATCTATCGCAATTCCGACCCGGCAATCTACGCATCAGTTGTCGTTGTGATCTTTGTTTTCACCAGTCTAGTTTTCCTGCTGTACGTCTACTTCGTTGGAAAGCGCCAACGAATAGTCATGGACAGAATTGTACGGCAGGACAAGATTGTGACCGATGTCTTTCCGACTGCGATTCGAGATCGTCTCTACGAAGTCCAAGCCCAACCGACAGGCAAGAGGGGCGCCCAAGACATTGATGGCTTCGAGGATGGTTCCGATGACCTCGGTTCAGCTCCATTGGCAGATCTTTTCCCGAGCGTTTCTGTTGTGTATGCCGATATTGCTGGTTTCACGGCATGGTCGTCAGCCCGGGAGCCACAACAAGTATTCCTACTGCTGGAAAGCATTTATCATTCTTTGGACAAGATTGCCTACCGTCATGACATTTTCAAGGTTGAGACGGTCGGCGATTGCTATGTTGCTGCTGCGGGCCTGCCGGAGCCAGTGGACAATCATGCCGTGCTGGCATGCAGGTTTGCTTTGGATTGTTTGAGGAAAATGAGGCAATCGACTGTCAAGCTTGAGGTTTCGTTGGGTCCGGACACGGCAGATTTGGCATTGAGAATTGGAATCCACAGGTAAGATGGAGTTGACTATCGCAATTCATCTGTTTCGTGTATCTTCGTTCCCAACACATATGCCTTGCATCATAAACAACGAGTAGCGGTCAAGTGACAGCGGGCGTCCTGCGCGGGGAAAGAAGTCGATTCCAACTATTTGGTGACACTATGAATACGGCTTCTCGAATGGAACATAGTGGGGAAAGAAATCGAGTTCAGATCTCACAAGCAACTGCGGACTTGCTTGCTGAAGCCGGCTTCTCACATTGGATGACTCCTCGGGAAAGCACACTATATCTCAAAGGCAAGGGAAATATGCAGACTTACTGGATGCGTAAGAACAAACCAACAAGACTTGCGACATTGGATGGGCAGTCCACACAAGCCGAGACCGTCGCAACAGCTGCCAACTCTGAATTGACTGAACGTTCAGAAGATAGCGATAGCGAAGAAAAAATGGACAAGACAGAGCGCCTTGTGGAGTGGACGGTCACAGTTTTGACGTCACTACTGCAGCAGATTGTTGCCTCCAGAGGAGGGGTCCTCCAAGACATCAAGTCCCTTTCCGCAGCCGAGAGTGCCACTGGAAATGGGCGGACAGTGTTGGAAGAGTTTGTTCCAATCATTCCATTAAAGCGTTTTGACGAGGAGGAACTCAGGCGTCGCCAGAACCCAAGCTCAATCGACATCGGAAATGAAGTCAGATCTCAGCTTAGGAAATATCTTCTCATTGTCGCTGGAATGTATCAAGACAACCCGTTCCACAACTTCGAGCATGCAATTCATGTCACTGCTTCTGTGAAAAAGTTGATGGCCCGCATTGTGAACATGGATGAGGGGAATGGTCTGGAAATCAAGAATCCAGACATTGGCATGGACAGTTTCGATCTTTCGGACTTGGCTGGGCATTCCTACGGCATCACATCGGATCCATTGACGCAGTTTGCTGTTGTCTTTTCGGCCATCATTCATGATATGGACCATCCTGGAGTTCCGAATTCGCAGCTAGTGAAGGAGAATACCAGATCCGCCCAAATTTACAAAAAGTCCGTCGCCGAGCAAAACAGCGTCCATCTAGCTTGGGATATTTTGATGTCTGACAAATTCTCTGCACTGCGAGCTTGCATCTACCAGACCGAATCCGAACTTCGACGGTTCCGCCAACTGGTGGTCAATACGGTAATGGCTACAGACATTGTTGATAAGGAACTTCAAGCACTTCGTAAAGCCCGATGGGAGGAAGCGTTTTCCAATGATGAATTGACACCCGAATCAGTGGATGAGGGTGTTGTAAGTGAAGATCGAAAGGCCACCATTGTTATAGAGCACTTGATTCAGGCTTCCGATGTGTCGCATACGATGCAACATTGGCATATCTACAAAACTTGGAATGAAAAGTTCTTCATGGAGTGCTATGGTGCGTACAAGGCAGGCCGTGCTGATTCCGATCCAAGCGAGAACTGGTACAAGGGAGAAATAGGATTCTTTGACTTTTACGTCATTCCATTGGCGAAGAAATTGGACAGCTGTGGAGTCTTTGGTGTATCATCTGATGAATACTTGAACTACGCCAAAGCGAACCGAGACGAATGGGTGCGGGAAGGGGAAGCCATTGTGCAATCGTACATTGCCAAGTTCAACAATAAGCATCAATCAGAATAATTACATTGGTGTTTGCCGAGCATTGTGTTGTGTCGTAATTCTTTTTTTGGGAAAACAAGGGCTGTCTTCCACCGAGAAGCCCAGTCTACACCGCGCGAAAGGATTTTCAGGTGTCAAGCCAGTAGGTGCTAATATGAGCACTTCCGCTGAAGGAGGAATCGACGAGAATATGTTGTGGAGCGGACGAATGGAACGACAAGGGACAAACTGCTTTTTTGATTTGGCTGTGTTGTGTTCATTTTGTCAGCTGATGGGCTGTTATAGCAAGTGCGCAATCCTCACTGCGCGAAACGGAATTTCCATGTGTCAAGGTAGTTCTTTTGCATATGCAACACACACATCCCAAAGAACGCGAAGTATTTAGCTTAGGATGACGCATGTTTTTATCGATCTGACTCGTCGTGCGCGCGAAGTTATTGTTTTGTGACCGAGGAAGTCACCACGTCATAACCCCCGCTGACTGGCTGCTGCAATAAAAAGGATGAGTAGGTCAGAATATAATGGCATCTTGCTAGAGCCCCCGACTTATTTGGACACCTCAACAAACAGCCCTATTATTTATTGTTTGCGTCATTACAATGGCAACAATGCAATACAAAGCAGGGCTTGTCGGTGGATGGAGCGAAGCAGAGTTCGATTCCATCGTCACATCCTACAGTCAGAGAATCAAGAATGACAGTTCCTTATCTCCATTCTTCGGTGATTTGGATATGGAAGGTCTCAAGCAATTCCAAACGGAACTATTGCTTGCTGCCTTCCTGGCAGAAGCGGACGACTCAACGTATTTTCGGTTTTGCCGGCTCGTCAGTGAAGGACTTGATGATTCTCACTTCAATAGCTTATTGCACCATTTGAACCTGGCATTCGCTGACTCATCCGTGGAAGCTCAAGTCTTCGAAACATGCAAAACACATCTCACCGAAACCAAGGACAACTGCGATAAAGGATCACCACCACCCAAGAGTAAAAAAACAAGAAGCAGTCATGGTGTTTGCCCCATGTGTGTGTTGCGACCATCCACGGAGAAGAAAGAACGCAAGCGCAAACGCATATTTCGGTCGTTATTTCGTATCAAGCGATAGGAAAATGCAAATGATGGTGCTGGTGAATTCAGTCCCAATGTATTCTTTTGCATAAATGGCACAGAACATTATGCAAGCCACTCAGCTATCCCCTACAATATTGAAAGAAGTGAGCTTGGAAAGTTCTAAGTTTGTGATGATCATCAGATGGTCTCGACGAGAGAGTCATTATTACCTGCTACGAAACCTTATTCTGATCGAACCTGACGACTGGGGGCTATGAACGATGGCTGCTGTTATGATGAAGTTATAACTCTGCCTCGGGGTGTCAGCTACAATCGAAATACGTACGTCTATACCATAGTGTTGATTAACAGTCCTACATATATGCAGGATCAAAAGTGTTTCGCTTCTAGCCTTGTTCAGAATAATCAATCCTTCTCCCCCCTGACTCCTCAAAACCTAGAGAGGTCCTGCTCATTCTTCTTCTACTCTTCTTGACTTCTCAAAGTCATGTGATGTGGGGCTGCTTGATTCGTTCCTGCCAGCAAGACTCCAGACGGTCCTGTCAAATGCAAAAAGGACCACTTGGCGGTTAAACTACTAGGCCTGTTTGTCAGTAGAGAGACAAAAGTGGCAAATGAACCCCCCAGAGAACTCTTTCTGCTACGAGATGAGAGGCTCCTGATATCAAAGTTGTCAAAGAAATCGTTTAATGATCCGAACGAATCCGACCACAGTAAGAGAGAATCAAGTGTCCTTGTCCCTTTTGTCTTGTTGTTCAATAGGGTGCCACAAATTCGCTTTTTCTAGCTGGGCATTGAAAACTCTGAGAAAATGTGTCGGTCCTATCATAGTTAAGTAGCCTAGATAGAGGAAACCGACGTGTTTCGCACATGAGTATATTTATTAGTAATTATAATATATGCACAAACTACTAGAACTATTTGGGACTTATATTTTACTAAGAAAGATGTCACTTTGACAATCTTCTATGAGTATTGTACATATTGTATGTGCGCTTTTCCCTTTCCTGCAAGGCATATCTATTCCCCGTCCAGACATCCAGTCATTTCACTTGGCTTCGGGTTGAGCGACAAAGAGAACTCGTTAATCATATTATTGTTCTTCACAAACCTTGAAATCATATTTTCAAGAATTTGATGGAAGGAAAACAAAAACAGAGATGCTGAATACAATGGT
>JAAMXS010002565.1:0-10628 GCA_019693525.1 Cylindrotheca fusiformis | reverse complement strand
TCATAAGTTTCTTCCTTCATGTGGTATCTGCTTCCAAACGTTTCGCTACTCTCAGCGTACTTCTGTCTTTCTGCCTCAAAGTCAATGCGTTGATGACGAGCAAAAAAAACTTGGAGCTCTCGTCATCAGAAGGTTTCGTTTTTTTCTTTCGGCGATGCCTGGATCAAAAGATAGTAGAGATCACGCTGGAAGTGCAGGAAAGAATGTCCCATCGTTTCGAGGAATTCAAATTCTTCTTCTTCGAAGTCTCTCTTTTTTTCCGCTTCATGTTTCGATTATTAGCATACAACAACTATTACTATGAATTCTTGGATTAAGACTGTATTGTTTCTCTTGTTGTTGCACCCTTCATCGTCTTCTCTCTTCTGTGTTGATGGCGCGAAGTTGCCTGAGTCTGATTGGTCGGCCTGTCACATGTGCAACAATGGGGCAGACGACGGACGTGGTCCGTGAGTTCAGAGTCATTACGAACAGTGTCCGTTGGCAGAGTCCTATGATGAAGATATACGACAAATGGTCGAGCATGGCATGAGTCTTTCTCCCGAACCGTTCTTCGATGAACCATCCAAACGGAGCCAGTCTGCCTCTAGTAGCATTCCTTCTTGATTGAAGTGAAAGTCAAGGGACGAAATTCTGGTGAAAGACCTGTTTGTATCAAGTAGTATTACTGAACGGGAACAGAAACCAGTCACTAATGCTTCGTATCACAGGGCTCGTAGAGTGTCAACGGATCTCTGTTGCCACAGGAAGAGGCTGAGCCCGAAAAATGACTCGCAAGCGATGTCTCCTATTGTCTACGACAGTCTCCCCCCCATCCCCACAGTTGTACGAGAGTTGTCTGCTGCTCCCGCCCAATCAGTTGGCAATGAGCGGCAGCCAATTTACGCAACGAAGCAAGTTTCTGGTTTCTTCAATTCAACCATTGCCAGCGGGGATCCAATGATGCAGGTCTGGCCCACTCCTTTTCAATAATCAATTTGAGATAGGTCATGGCGAGAAATGGCCCTACGAAGCGCTCAGTGATGTCTCTTACACTGATTTGACAGAAAGAATTGTTCTACTAGTTTGGGGGTTCTCTACTATAGTATTACAGTTTTGAATTTGCCTCACAGGGGTTTCCAGCACGAATTGTTGAGAGTGTTTTGGAAACGACAAACTCCACACGAAGGGTCATCCGAGTGCGTGAATGGGCCCATGCTGACGGACCTGAAGCTTATTGTAGCATCATGGCAGTGGCGGCCGACGCAAGAAGGCTCAAGATAGCCATGGTGCTGGTTGCACCAGACTTCTGATCGAAGGCGTCGTTACTGGCAATATCAAAGTTGACATCAAAGTCTCCAGCAGCCGCCGCTGCATCATCGGCCTGGAGGGAACGTTCAGCACGACCACGCAGCTTGCGCTGAGTGAAGTCTCCGTCACTACCGATGGTTCCGAACTGCATGGTCGCAGATCCCTTTCCTGTGACCGTTCCTGGACGCGCATAGAATGTGGCAAACAAGATGGTCTCGATTTTGCAGGCAATCTCACCGAGGCAGTTGTCAATGTTGGTCAAGCCAAACATGGCTCCACGGATTCCGGCGGCGGCATTGTCGACATCAATCGCCAATTGACGAGTATTGGACTCAGTCACACCATCCTCTTCTAACAAGATGTATTCGAAACGCTCGACTTGTCTCATGTAGACACTGTCTCCTTGGGCGATGTCGTCGGGCTCCACGCAAACTGTGATGACGTCTCCTTGGTTGAAGGTTCCAGGATTGGTGTTTTCAATACCGGCCCCATTGGCATCCTTTCCAGTACATTGGAAGGCAACAAGGCCATACTCAATGTTGGCAGTACGCTGGAGCTTGTCCTTGGGAGCAACTGAGATTCCTGTGACGTTGAAGTCACCTCGCAAGTCAACGGTCAACTCGACGAGTGTCTCCAAGAAGTTGACTTCGTAACCACCAGCTCCAGTGTAGAGCCCATAGCGAACACAGAATGCAATGAGGTTGGAGCCATCGCCGTTGTCGGTGAAAATGCTGGCATCGGCCGAAACGATGTCCGTGTCAAGGCCAATGTTGACAGTCTCTTGTTGCTTTCGTTCATAGACGGCCTCTCCAGAGAGTGTAAAGTCCTTTTCGGAAATGGTGAGAGCAGATCCAGTGTATCCGTTTTGGTTGCGAGCCTCTGCCTGGAAGCAGTTGGCGTCGGCATCCGGATTGTTGAGATCCTTGTACAAGTAAAGATCCGCCTTGGTCTGTGCTGTGTTGACAATGCCCTCACTGAACTGAAAGGTCATGGCAAAGTTTTTGTTAGCATATTCGAAGGATGGTTCCTCAAGATTCCAAATCTCTTCAAGCTATAAAGTAGTGTCATTGAATAAAGAGAGCAAGAGTCAGCAGCTGCTACTATTGATCATCTTCTTTCATGGATTTGTCCTTTGTTTGAACTTACTGTTTGGGCAGAGGTGACAGCGAGGAAGGCTGCGGCGAAGATGGATTGAAACTTCATGCTAGCTTGGATTGGTTTTGTTTGTACTGTATCGTATTTTCTCGAATATGAAATTGTGAGAAGAAATGACGATGGTGTGGCATTGGAAAACCATGAGTTTCAAAATTTGGGTTCTGGTCATCATGGATGGGGAATGACACTTTTGAAAACTCCGTCGATGATAGACTTAAGCTTATAAGCTCCCTAGAGTGTCTTGTTGTGCTGTGTGACCATTGGAGATTGTCCTTGTGAGGGCGAAAACCTTCCTCCGGCCGAACCTTTTTAGAGGTGTGGACATTCCCGTGACTTTTTGGATCACAGGACGGACAATGTCCGTTGATGCTCATTCGTTACAAGCGATACGAACAGCGTCCGCTGGCAAAGAGAGAGTACTAGTCGTTGAGTCATGTTGAGTCATGGATCGACTAGTCAAGAACAATCCGGAGTGAATTTTGTCTCGTTTCTTGTTTTTGTTTCTTGCATAGAGAAACGAGTTCTCAAAAAATCTGATCGTAGCAGCAGTTCAGCTACCATTCTTCTTCTTCTTGTTTTATTGGTGATCAGCAACAACAACAACAACAGGGCAATGGTATATATCTACTGCTACTACTAAATGAATGATCGGTGACCCAAAGAAAACAAACAAATCTTGCAAAATCCTCGACGAATGAAACAAAAACATTCCATCTCTTTTCTTGTGTCATTATTATCATCATTAACATGGATCATGCCTTGTGGTATTTGATTTTTATGGGGACCTTTGGCCTATTCATGGTATGTTTGGGTTGTGTGGCATTTCCTCTACTCGCATTGATTGTCAATTGGTGGAATCCAAGAAGAAGAACAACAAGAACAACACAAGAACAAAATGATCGAAATGATTCAAAGTTACAATATTTATTAGCACTCGTCAAAGAACATTCCAAGGTAAGGAAGAAGGAGAAAAAACGTTGTTTGGTTTGTTTTGTTTCAGTCTACTAGCTAGCTATACTGACGTCTTCTTCTTCTCTTTGTCAAAAACAAAAAACAAAAAATTGATCAGTGCCTTCCTACTGTCGGTGGTAATGAAGAAGAAGAAGAGACTACAACTACTACTATGAAAGTACCAACATCGTCACAGGAATGCTCAACGATGGAGGATGATACGACAACAGAAGAAGAAGGAAAACAACCTCCAGATAGTGATAATAATCATGATACCGTGGTTGTGGATGGTAGGGGACAAGATAACAAGAAGAAGACGACGACGACTACTACTACTACTGCAGCACTCGATAGAGGGAATACATCATCATCATCATCATCCGACGACGACTTTTTAATCACAAACAACAACAACAAGAATCGATATGTAGTATCCAATGGATGTGCGATATGTTTGGAAGAATATGAAGGTGGTGAAAGAATCATTGGATCCATCCTGGTGGGAGGAAACAACGTATCTTGTTCTTCTTTTTTGTGCAATCATATTTTTCATGAACAATGTATGAAATCGTTCATTACGACAAGAGCTAGAAAGGGTGATTATATTATACCTTGTCCATGTTGTCGACAAGATTTTTTCAGTAATGTAACACCACCAAATTGGACCAATCCAATTCCGACAACAACGACAACGACGACAACGACATCATCATCTTTGGGGACAACAATGAACGATGCAGATACAGACAATGCGGATATAGAAAGCAATCGCAGTAATAGTGCTGTTGCTGGTGCTGTTTGAAAACGGCTGAGTATGAACTACTAACTACGACAATTGCAATTCCTTCCTACTATCCGTCTAAGAAGAAGCTCCTTTAAAGTCTGCCGCGCTTGTCTCGGAGCTGCTGCAGTTTCAAAAGACAAAAGAAAAGCAAGCACACTTTTGATTTTTGGTGTTCGACCAAGATACAGATACTCCACTATATAACTAGCGAAGAAACGAAACACATCTACAAGGAACTCCCACAAGCAATGAACGGCACATACTACTAAAGCGATAAAAGATGATAAGAGCATTTAAAGTAATGAGCATCGTGGCTGGAAGTTGCACTTTTCGACCCTCAAAATGTATGGGGCTCCATAGGCCTGTTCAAAGTGGTTCAAGTGAGTCCATAAAAGACTTAGAATGGAACAAACGGGGTATATTTGATGTGATCAGAAGGATTCTATAGAGCTGGCATCTAGCACAAAGCAATCGCCATCAATGTGTTTCACTTCAAATGGCTCCTTTAATGGAGCTTCGGCGTCCTCTTCATCCAATTTTCTCCTCCTAATTTCAGCTGTGCTAATGTTTGCTCCTGTGGTATCGTCGCATTCGCGTGGCTCACTTGTCGGCGTCGTCTCAGCAAGGAACTTTAGGATACTGGACATGTCATATATAGTTTTGATTAGGACGATAGATCCAGTGATATCAATGCCAATCGATCCCTTGTGGTCCTCGCATTGATAGCAGCAGGCTTCAATGATCCGACTGATGACAATCGGAGAGCTCGACTTTATTCTGAGAATGGCCTTGTTTTGTTTCAAGTGACGTCGCATGGTTCGAAAGCCTTGGTGAAGAGTAGAGAACGGACCACACAAGGTCGACACTTCGTCCCAAAAGGTTGCGCTGAAACTTCGACCATCAGTCGCCTGGGCAACTTCAACAGCCAGTGATTCATTAATGTCAGCATGTGGGTACAGGATTCCAAGTTTGTAAAATTCCTCTTCTTCCGGTTCGATAGTCACACGCTTGAGAGCCTGGCCCAGGTGTTGGACCGCGGCAACAGCACTGTATGCATGAACCTGCCACTCGGTGTAGTTCATGTGATGGACATAATAAAAGTTTCGGCCCATTTCATTATGTCTCAACTCGTTTGGGTTATTCTGTCTGGCAAGGACAAACATCTTCCAGTCAATCGAATGAAAAATTCCTTTCTGAAGCCAGTTCTTCCAGTCGGCGAGGATTCTGGATGGTCCCGTAAAGGTGAAGACTGCCTTGCTGGGATCTGCCAGCTCTATGAACAATGACTTGATCTCTGGTGACAATAGTTGTCCTTGTTCAAAAGGGGAGTACAAGTTGTATTCCAACAATACTTGATCGGCAGCAGATGTCACTGCCACCAATTCAGAAAGTTCCGTAACACTGACAGTCCCCTTCAAAATGAGCGTGAACAGCAAGGTGACGGTAGCAAATGTCCAGTCAGGTTTGTTGATGACTCTAGTTTCCGTCTCAATTGTGTTGTGCAGAAACACCGTTCGAAAGTAATCACAGGCATCTTGCAGATGCACAGACATTTCAGGGCTCACCACAAAGGGTTCATCGCCGCTGCAATTTATTGTGAATGCGAAACTTTCATCGTCGCTATCATCGGCTGCTGTATTCTTCGAACCAGCAGTCGGAACCGACGACAAAGTACGTTGTCTCTTATTGGAGCGAGAATCAGACATGGTTGAAGTATGATCGTTGGTTCTACTTTGATATGTCTACAGTCGATTAGGCGAAGGTTAATCGATCGTTGCCCCAACTAGGGAGAGTCGTCGAGTTGTCAGGCGGGTAGGTGACAGTCATGGCCAATGAGTTTCCATTTTGGCTGGAAGTCGTGATGCCAGGTGCTATTTTAGTTCTTTCCACATTGTTTTGGTTACTTGCGTCGGGCCGTCTCCCTTCCATCGACATCTACTACAGTTCAGACGACTTGAATCTCTCATTGAAGGATTGACGCTTTCACATTGAGATCGATACATTACAGCAACAGGTTGAAACTACAACAACCGAAGCTACGGGCGGGCAACAGTCAATCCAACTATTCTTCATTTTTGTTATTAGTTTAGTGTTCTATGGTATCAAGTTCTTCGCTAGCCTAGTCCTAGCAATATGGTAGCAAACTGGTCCCTAAGTCGCTCAAGTGTTCTTCGTGGTGGTCGTGTGCATAGTGGTACAAGTGAAAGTTGGATGCAAATGGAATCGTCGAAGGTGCATTTGTACTAGCTCCTCTCTTCAGCATTCAAAGAGGGTGGAGTCGTCTAAAGGATCTAGCAGAATTGAAGAAGCAGGCTGACTCCAGTCGTCACTGACATCGTTTCGAGTATTGGAAAGATCGTCATCCAAGTCAAGGTCATCGACCCAGTCCAACAACGAATCAATTCCATTTAGTTCTTCTATTTTACGGTGAATTCAAGCTCTTGTTAGAATGACGAAATGTGTGAAAGATGTAACATACAACTCTCCGACTTACCCTCTTCTTGTTGGAAGACATTCTTCATGTGTTCTTGAACTTGCAAGGTGACTTCTTCATCGATTCTTAGCCCCTCATCTAAGTATTGCTGATGAACGGATTCACGCCAGTCATCCCACATGGTTGTGACAGTCTGGGCGTTCAATATTGCAGAAAGATCGTCGTCGTCATCATCGTAGTCGTCTAGATCTTGTTGAGAAAACGGTCGACCAGCTGGTAATTCCACATCATCCACTGTTTCAAAAAGAACCTTCTTCCCCATGGTCGGTTCGGTGGTTTGAAAAATACTACTTGTTGTAGTAGAGGTCTTTCGAGGGACGAAAGCTTGCTGTGTACTCTTGCTAGAACTCTTAGGGGCAAAGTTCGATGGTTTCCGAGTCGCATTGCTTTTCGGGATCAACGATTGATGTTGATATTGCTGGAGTTTCGATCGAGGGGTGAAAGCACTCTTCTTGACAACAGCTGCACTGTTGTTGGTGGAACCGGACTTGGAAGAAGAAAGAGGTGCTTGTTTCTTGTTCGAGATATCTCCAAAGGCTCTCCGCTTCATGCCCGTGCCAGACTTCGCAGGCGTGGAAGTCGTGACGGATGACGGCTTGGAAGACGAAACCACAGCATTTTCATTCGAGATCAAGTGCAGGCCTTGAGACGAAGGGAGGGTCGACGACAGCGTCGGGGCTCGATTGGCAAACATATGGCTGGTATCGCAGGTACTATTACTGTTGCTGTGTGTAAGATTATTGGAGGTGAAGCTGGTTCAAGTTGCTTGACGACTACTACAATTCAATGCCATTATTACGTGTGAAACAAAAAAAGAAAAGAACTTTGAGCGTAGGGTTTGGGATGCACATGATCCTGCTGGCGTGCATTATTTCAAACGGTGTTCGCAAGCCCAGTCGAACTGGTCATTTTCATTTGACTGGTTCGAAGGAATCGGTCCGATCACAACAACTTTTCGCTATGGAAGAGACATTTAGAATTGTGTTGCCACAGCGTCTACTGTTAGGAAAGTTTCAAGCACTGCTTTAATTGGCTCTCCAAAGCGTGCTTACTTTATTGAAGCCGAACAAACATTGGAAAAAGAAGATACGATCACTTATAAATAATATCACACAACTCCTGACCTCTTGTCAAAATGGCCCAACTGAGTGAAAGTGAAATCAGAAAGGAGCTGATTTATTGCCTTCGCGAATGGGGCATCGGTGACACAACCGGGCAACACAACGCAGAAAATCATGCAAGGTTTCAAAAGAAGGTAATTGCAGCAGGCATTGAAATGAGTACTAGCACGATGGACGCCAAAAAGTTGGAGTTCGACGATCTCAGATTCGAACAATTCCCAGCAGACTTTCAAGAAGCATACAAGTATGTCCTTCGGCATGATACCATGGGCACGCCAATTTTCATCGCAACAGATAAATTTTCAATCAGCCAAGCGCCATTCTTCCGCCGCTACGATCCCAATGATACTGAACAAGAATATAGAGACATGCGATACGGGCGAAAGAAAGAATTCAAAAAAGCACCACTGATCGCCTTGGATCCGCTTTGTAGGTTTGAATTTGAAGAAATATCAGAAGCGGAGTTCTTCTTTCAGTCCTGGTTTGTCGGTGATGATAATCGGCTTGGTGGGGTGGTAATGGAAGCTTTACTGGCGTGCCATGCCATCCATCAAGAAGCATGCTTCAATTGTAAGTATCGGCACTCGCTTCGATGGAACGGGGGTGGTCGCAGTTCATGGCAAGATCTTGTGTGTATCAAATGCAAATGCATGTATGAGGTCAAGTCAAAGAAAGATATGGATGCCATCCAAAAAGGAGCGCATTACAACAGACTCTATGGAGGTTCGTTTTACGGCTGGAGCTTGGTGAATAATACAAAGGGTCCTGACCAGAAAATATTTCTCGTTCAAGTACCCAGAATGCCAACCCATACCCGCAACCGCATAGTTTTTCCAGTACAGGTCGCAGAGATCAAAAAAGTCCTTCCAAAAGTGCACGAGTACACCTTCAACCCCAAGGAGAGCTGCATCCGCCTCAAAACTGAGATTTCTCTCAACTTGCATACCAAAGAGCATTGGTTCGACCTGCCTTGTCCGGATGACTTTTCTTGGAATCGAGAAGATGTGAAACGTGTATACTGTGAAAGATTCTCTATTGATGCCTTTGAGAAATTCACTGATAAATATTTCCCTTCTGATGAGAACCATTCATCTAGCGCTCCTCCTCCTCCCACTGTCGATTCGGACTCTGAGCCTACTGAACCTCCTGTGCAGGAACCTCTTCTGCCAGAGAGCGTTCCCGACGACTGGGAGGATTTGCTTTCCGATTCGGATTGATTCATTCATAACGACATAGTGCAACTTTGTTGACGTTCCTCTGCGCTTTTGTTCCTGCGCACGCTCACTGCACTGCAACCCTAAAGCCTTCCCGTTTGTTGTTTTATTATTTTTAGACTCGATGCAATCCAAATACCACCTTCCGTGCTGCTCCTGAGCACCTGTCTCTCACATAGTTGCGAAACAGCAGAAAAATGCTAAACACAACTCCACCTCTCACAGGGAAAAAAGGTCCTGCAACACAGAGAGAACAAATATTTGTAGCCCTATCTAGTCAGAATTTTGAAAAGAGCATCATTCCAATGACAAAGCCAAGATAGAGAGGAGTTCATGGCGGCGACAAATGGGTCAACAAACGTATTCTTAATGACGGTGTTTGTTAGTCGTCCGGTATTTGGTCCGAATGTGTTCGCCGTGTCACGCGTGATAGCACGGACGTCTATACGGACACATCCTTGCTCTAGTACTTTCACAAGGTACGGACGATAATTGATTGGTGACAGTGGGTGGCATCATCACGCGATACCTCCACAACAGCCTCCATTCTTTGGCACAGCCTGGGAACTATACTCTATTCGACAATACGTTACAGCCGAGAAGAAGAAACCCTCTCAAACTAGTAGGATATAAAAAAATGACTGTAAAGCATTTACTTCAAGTGTTGGCGCTGACGGCGGCAGTCATGTTTCATCTTTCAAGTGCTTTCGTTATGCCGATTCGTCAACATCTACATTCAAAGCCCTTGCGATTGCTTGCTAAAATGACGTCAGAAGAGATAAAGCAACAGTTACAAGAGTATTTGGAAACAAGGAAAGAGCTAAAGGCAGATGACTTGGCCAAGTTGTAGGTTCCTTTGACGCGCGGATTCCTTCACATGTGGATGTAGTACTCTCGCAAATATCTAACTGGCCTCTACGTGTTTCAGGGAAAAGGGAAGAGTGGTGGGAGGCACGAAAGGAAATAAAGTCCTAGATTACATCAGTGGTGCCCCCGTCAAGGAACAAATCTTGGATCGCATACCGAACGTTTTTGATTACGACGAGTTGACAAAGTATGGATATTCGGTACGTCCACTGTAAGACGCAGAAACAAAACAGACGAAAAGATGAATCGAATCTGTCTGACATGAATGGCGAACGCTTCTTATGAATTATGTAGAGCTTGATAACTCCCATTATGGAACTAGGAGGCCGCCGTGCCGTCTACGAGTTGATGGATATGCAACCACCTCCACTGCAAGCTCCACCCAAGAAGAAATCTGCTCCAAAACTAGTCATCGATCGAACGGGAGAGGGAGACAAGGCAAGATATTCTGGCCTCAAGATGGGACAATTATTGGATGATGATCTTATGGCGGAAGCCTTGGAAAGGGCAAGAAAAAGAGAGAAGGAAGGAAGGGAACTTCGACCCAAGCTGATGGAAGAAGAGTTTGAAAAACCGTTCGCTGGTAAGTCTCATTTTGACCCCCCAAAAAACCAGTGCCACTATGATGCAACTCGATGATCAATGACTAATATCGGTTACAGATAGACGAAATACAGGTCCACGTCAAACGCCCGATTGGACGGTAGAAAAATTGGATGAGTATACCAAGCAGCAAGGGAAAGCTATTTCCT
>JAAMXS010002559.1:0-13684 GCA_019693525.1 Cylindrotheca fusiformis | reverse complement strand
TCAGGTGAGCGTCCATTATGATCTCTTGGATCGGATGACGCCCTCCGAGCAATTATTAGTCAGTGCTGTTTTGACGGCATCACATGATAGTTGTTTCCAACGGCGTACATGAACTGCTTGCAACAAGACGGCAGACGGACGTCGCGAATTAACGGTTGTTGAAATAAGAGACTGTAGTCCTGTATTCATACACTGTACAATAAACGGAGAAAGAAAACTCTGGCTCCACACACCCCAAGCCCTAGTAATACGATAACGATGTTTTGGAAATAACGATACGATTTCGAGTCGACAGACGCATCGTTAAATCATAACGTCTAGTACTGTCGCTATTCTTCAGCCGTTCGATCATTCTATAAGAATGCGCCAATCAGGATGAACATTTTTATTCAAAGGAATGACCGATACTGAGTACGCGAATGACCGCGTAATGAATCAGTACAAAAACTATTATGAGAAACTTATTAGTAGTACGTTCTGATGGCGAAGGGACCGCGAAGGGTGATGGGCCCCGACTCCCACGACATAACTCCAGCTTTAAAATCAGAACTCTCATCTTATTTTGTCTCTCGTCGTCTCTGATGGCTATATTCGGTTGTTTTTACAGCGAATCTAGAACAATGGAAAAGCATGTTAGCAAGAGATTGGACGAATGCGACAATAGGAAGTTTGAACATGGTGACGATGATGACGAAGGGGAAGAACCGACTGAAGCAATTTTGAGAGCGATCTGCAACAAGTATTCCAATGGGGATGAGGAGGCTGCAGTGCTGAAGAAGGAACGAACAGATGCTTGGAACTCATTGTATATCGTGAAGGAGGATCCTTCTTCCGATTTCTCTGAATCGTCCATGCATGACAGCAAAGAAAAATCGGGGATGATACGAAAAGAGGAGGAAGCTGGTGGCAGCAATGGCATGGGCGTAAAAATGCTGAGATCATTCAGCCGCAAGGAATTTGTTGGCGCAACCAAGCCTCCGTTGCAGGGTCTACGTCTGCGAAATAATCATCAAAACTCGAATCCTGAAACTGCACCCGTAGTTGGCAGGCCATCCCCGCAGACATCAGACCAACCCACCATTCATACTGATGACGAGATAAGGTTCGACAATCCCTCCGAACTCATGGCCGCTGTTCCAGTGGATGAAATTGAGGAACACCGCATGCCTGCAATGCTGCAACAAACGCTGTCAGCGGTACCGATATCAGAGGAAAATGGTCCAAAGGGGATTTGTTCGATTTTTCGAAATCGGCAGGTCGTTTGTACTGTTGTCCTTCTGGTGATTGTTTCAGGGTCTCTGACTGCTGGACTGTTTCGGCCAGACGACGACTCAAAGCAAAAAAGCAGCGCTGCTCCCTCTGTTCCGCAAACTGCTGCTACATCTCTGCTTGCAGATTTACTGCGAGATTCAGTTGAGGATACAACGCCATGGGAAAACACTACGACACCGCAATACAAAGCTCTGGATTGGCTCGCCAATGAAGATGCGTGGCTAGCTCGAAATGTGGAGGATGGCAATTACAGTATTCCAATCCGTGTTTTAGTGGAACGGTATGCTCTGGTGGTTCTTTCTATGGCGTGGGGCGACAGGTGGTGGAGTGAAGAGTTCGGGATGTTGGATGAGAATAGATCCTCGTGCGAATGGAATATCGAACTGTGGTGTTTCGAGGGAAACAGTTTCTGCGCGCCCACTGGTGCAGTGTGTGATGAAGACGGTTTCGTTATTGGCTTGTCACTGTGTAAGTTTTCAAGCGGTTTTCTTGCTGCCGAAACTAGCCAGTTCGCAACCTTACGTTCTCCTGTAGCTCCTGTGAAAGGTGCCGGTGAGATACCAACGGAACTGCTGTTGCTCTCTTCGCTCGAGTACTTGATGCTGGATAATAACGAATTATCTGGAACCGTTCCATCTGAACTCGCGCAATTGCCAAAGCTCGAAGTACTTGATTTGAGTGATAATTTCTTCACGGGACCTATCCCAAGTGAAATCGGTGTTGCTGCCAATCTTCGAAAGCTAAATCTCGGCTTCAATAACATCGCTGGTGGACTGGACAGCGTTGTTAATCCGCGCTTGAAATATCTAGATCTCTCACAGAACCTGTTGGAAGGCACCATCCCAGAAGATTTTGGTACAATGACTGTGTTGGAAACGCTAAAATTGCCCAACAACAAGCTATCGGGAACATTGCCTGGGACTCTAGGAAATTTGCGACTTTTGAAGGACTTGGATCTATACGGCAACCTCGATTTGACTGGGACTGTGCCTGCAACGTTGTCAGGCTTAGATGTGGTGTGGAATGTTGAGCGGACAAACGTGACAAACGCGCAAGTGCTTTGCTCCAATTCGACCACAACGTATATATTGGTTGATTGTGAGGGCACTTCAGAAGGTTTTTCACAATGTCCATGTTGTAAGTGTAAATGAGTCCAACCTGGCGTCAGGGCTCGAGCAATATGGTTTCGCACTGTGCCTGGGGAATTAGTTGGAAATCGAAACAAATCTCTCGTTTTGAGTGACGATATAAGATTGTTGAATCGTATGGTCCAAATGGCATTGGACTGTCACACAGTGGGAAACAATGGGCACTTTCATTGGTTGTGGTTCTGGAAAAGTTGAATGGATTCCTTCATTAGCGGTTTTATAGTTACATCTTACCAGATCTTTGAGTCGGTGGTTGTTGCTGGGATTGAAGAATATCATGAGCCAGCAGGTCTTTATTTCTGGTAACACAACATTGGGGTCACTTTCTGTTCGTAGTAAGAGGCTTTGGTAATTGTTTCAAGACGACAAAATCGTTGGCAAGGTTCCTTTTTTTTGGCTTCGAATGAGACCCATGGCTAGAGGTGCATTGGACGGAGTAGCGACATAGAGGAGCTGTCACAAGCTGCATGCTTGGATAGCGAGAGGCCGCATCGTGGATTGGAGCTATTGTGGATAGTTGCAGAATATGTACTGATGCAAGAACAGGTCCGAATCCACGACGCGCCTCTACTACAATCGTAGTGCTACGGTCCCCTTTGATTATGCTACTCAAAATGTTATTGGATGGCGTCACCTTCTCCGTGGCCGCGCTGCGTCGCAGTTGGCTTCCATCCAGCAAGAAGTCTGTGCCACTCGCGCTATCCCCACATCCCAGGCTGTTTCTGGTCAAAGTATGATCAATGTCCAGAAAATAGCCTCCTTCGTTCACAAACCACCTTCCTCGGGCTCCGCCTAATCCTGCTGAACTTCATCTACTGCAGTGAAGGCGAGTAGCTGCGACTGCGGGTCGACTGTTGGCGTGTATTGGATATCGATAGAGCGATAGCGTAAGCTCAAATGATATATTACTAGACCTTTTTTTAAAATCTAAAAACGCTAGAGATTCACTTTTTTTTACTATAATCTCGTAATGGTGGAAAGCACTGACTGGTTGGACTAATAACAACGACAACATGAGCATTCTGAAATTTGCTCACAATCCACAAATACTCTGTCTGGAGCGATAAAATTGGAGCAAAACACTTGCGCGTTTGTCAGGTTTGTCCCACTCAGATCCACAGTATCCAGATCTAAGACGGACAACGTTGCAGGCACAGTCCCAGTTAAGTTGAGGTTGCCCTCCAGAACCAAAGTCTTCAAATTGCGCAGATTCCCTAGAGTCGGGGGCAATGATCCCGATAGCTTGTTGTCTGACAAGCGACAAAATGCTAACTTTGTCATTGTGCCAAAATCTTGTGGAATGCTGCCTTCCAGAAAGTTACCTGACAGATATAGAGTCTCCAAGAGCGGATGAACAACGTTGTCCAGTGTGCCAGTGATACGATTGTCGCCGAGATCTAGAGTTTGAAGACTGGCAGCAAGACCAGGGATCGATCCGCTGAATCTATTGCCTTCCAAAGCAAGGGTTTGTAACGTAGTCATTGTGCCGAAATTTTGTGGAATGGTGCCTTCCAGCAAGTTTTGTGCGAGACCGAGGTGTTCCAATCGCGGATTGACAACGTTATCCAATGTGCCAGTGATACGATTAGCGTGGAGATTTAGCTTTCGAAGATTGGCAGCAAGACCAATTTGACTTGGTATAGATCCGCTCAAGCTATTACCGACCAAATCAAGTACTTCCAGATTCGGCAATTGAACGAGTTCAGATGGAATGGTTCCATATAAACCGTTATAGTCCAGCAACAAGTACTCGAGCGAAAATAGCAATCCCACTTCCGTTGGTATCTCTCCGGTGGCTTCAGCAACAGCTACAGGAGAACATAAGGCTTTGCACCAGTTTGCGCAGCAAGAAAACCACTTGAAAACTTACAGAGTTACAAACTAATAACAAAGCCATCTTCATCACACATTGCACCTTTAGCCGGCACACACACGTCGTCTTCCGGGAAACAATCCCGTCCGATATTCCATTCGCACGAGGATCTTTTCTCATCCAACATCCCGGTCTCTTCACTCCACCACCTGTCGCCCCACGCCATAGAAACAACCACCAGAGCATACCGTTCTACTAATACACGGATTGGAAAATTGCAATTGCCATCCTCCATACTTCGGGCTAGCCACACATCGTCATTGGTGAGCCAATCCAAAGCTTTGTATTGCGGTGTCGTTGTGTTTTCCCACGGCGTTGTATCCTCAACTGAGTCTCGCAGTAAATCCGCCAGTAAAGATGTGGCAGTAGTTGGTGGAACAGTGGGGGGAGCGTCACTTGCTTCTTTTGTGTCGTCGTCTGACCGAAACAGTCCAGCAGTTAGGGACCCTGAAACAATCACCAAGAGCACAACAAACCAAACGACCTGCCGATTTCGGGAAATCAAACAAATCCCCTTGCGACCATTACCCTCTGATATTGGTACCGCTACCAGCGTTTCTTGCAGCATTGCAGGCATATGGTGTTCCTCAGTTTCCTCAATTTCATCCACCGGAACTGCGTCCACAAGTACACTGGACGGATCGTTTTCGTCTTGGTCTCCATATTGAATTATGCGGTCCGATTCTATTGGGGATGATGGCCCATCACCGCCCATGGGTTCTGCCTCAGGGTTCGAGTCTTGATGGTCGTTTTGTAGTGCGAGATCCGACAACGGAGGCTTGGGTGCGCCACGAGACTCATTGCGGTCGAATGATCCCTGGATTGTCTCGCCCTCAACGTTTCCAACAGCATCCTCGTCTTTTCGCATCACCTCTGCCTTTTCGTTACTGTCATCCATGCACGATTGAGAAGAATCTGAAGACTGATGCACCTCCATGAGATGCCCGAAGGCTGAGTTCCAAGCATCTGTTCGTTGCTTCTTCAATGCAGAATCCTCCTCGTCCCTTTTGGAATACTTGTTGGAGGTCGCTTTCACAGCTACTTCGGTGCCTTCTGCCGTTTCTGACCGTTCGTTGCCCTCCTCGTCCTCTTCATCATCATGTTGAAACTTCTTATCCGTCTCGTGTAGATTTTCACTTGGGGAATAGTCCATTTTCAATTCGCTGTGTCGGCAATTGGAATAATCCCTGTAACAGCATGCGATCTTACCGTATTACTTGTTTTTTCGGGCTGTACTGCCCGCTTTCTCCGCGCTGTTGGAATCATGACATGGTAACAGCCAGTCTATTCGTCCGTCTGCAGTTTGAGGGTGATGTATTGAGGTCTACGGCAGATTGAGGATTCTTTTTTGTTGAGGATTAAAAATTCGAAGAGAGATGTGCCAACTGATACACCACTGATTCGAATGAATCGTAGATGCCTAAAAAGAAATTGGTGTATTCAACAAAGGACCATATGTTGGTTGAGCGACATTGCAACCTCATTTTCAGCTTCATCATGTAGCATCTATGATCAGTCCCTTCTTCTGTCTGACCGTTTCATCGGCAAAACATCTAAGATCACTATTATTGTTCTTTCATCGAGCAAAACTGTTAAGATCATTAGTAAGATAATTGGAAATGGAAGAATAGCCCCTTCGTAAAGTGAAGCATGGTCAATGCTCTATCTTGAGGAACAGCAATATCATCACAGCTCGCATCACAGCAAACCATGTTGATCTTGGATTCTACCACGAGTCAGCGCGTACAGTTCTTGAGGATACCATCACAACAGGAAGTACAACATGAGCATTCCACGCAATCTGCAGTGAAGTTTTCAAGATCCAAGTTAGAGCAAAACACGTCCACATTTCTCAGGCCTGTGTTTTCCAGATACAAATGGGATAGATTCATGCTGGAAAGCGCCTCAGGCACAGTACCAGTCAAGCGGCGGTTGCCTTTCAGTGACAAATATGTTAGAGAGTGCATGTTCGCTAGAGCCGATGGCAATGATCCGGTTAAAAAATTGTCAAACAAATCCAGACGTTCTAGCAGAGTCATATTGCCAAAGGTTGGCGGAATGCTGGATCCAAGACCATTGCCAGAGAGATCTAGTTGTTCCAACCGGGGATTGACAACGCTATCCAGTGTGCCAGAGTAAACACTATTGCTGAGGTTTAGCTTTCGAAGATTGGCAGCAAGACCAATTTCACTTGGGATCATTCCAGAAAGGATACCATTTCCGCTGAGATCTAGCATTTGAAGGTTGGCAGCAAGACCAACTTCACTTGGGATAGATCCCTCAAGATCATTACCACTCAAAGAAAGGGAATTGAGCTTCGGCAACAGGAAGAGTTCAGGTGAAATTGTTCCCCTTAGATAGTTGCTGTCCAACAGCAGGTACTCCAGCGAAGAGAGTAACAGAAGTTCCGTTGGTATCTCTCCGGTGGCTCCAACTCCCACTATAGCACAGCGTAGGTTTATGAGTGGGAATTACAATCTTACGGCGGCCACTCGTTGATGTAGCAGAAAAAAACACTTGACTTACGCAGTGAAAAGCCACTAACAAAGCTATCATCACCACACACTACACCATAGGGCTCAGAGTATTGCAAGAAAGAATCAGAACTGGCATTCCAGTCGCAGGTGGATAGATTTGGAACCAACATCCAGGAGTTGTTATTCCATGAATTCCCGTCCCAGGCCATGAAAAGAACCACCAGAGCATACCGTTCTAATAATATTTGGAGGGGAATATTCAAATTACCAGCTTCCATTTGTTCAGCTGTCCACTCATCTTCATTGGAGAGCCAATCCAACGCTCTGTATTGCGGCGATTTTGTATTCTCCCACGGCGTTGCATCCTCAACTGAATCTCGCAACAAATCGGCCAGCAAAGATATGCTCAATGAAGGACTATCATTGCTGCCACCGGACAGAAGCAGTCCTGCAACTAGCGATGCTGCAACAATCACCAAAAGAACAACAGTACATCCGACCTGTCGATTTCGGAAAATCAACCTAATCCCCTTGGGACTCTTATCCTCCTCCAACATGGGAACAGCCACTACCGGTTCTTTCGCCACCGAAGGCAGTCCGCGTTCCTGGCTTCTTTCACCCACTAGATAACCGTCCGTGACAATATCTGGTGAATCGTCGTCCTCCATATCTCCAACGTGAATTGTGCGGTCTGACGTCTGTGGGGATAACTCGCCGAACATGGAAATGGCGCCGGGATCCGTGTTTCGATGGTTGAGGGTCCGTCGTGCTCGATTCGGCTGTGGAGGCCTGGTTGCGTCAAGAGACTCGTTGCGGTCAAATGAGCCCTGGCTTATTTCTTCCCCCACACCAGCGGTTCTACTCCCGCTAATATTATCTTTCATTCGCTGTGCCTTCAAAAGGATCTTAGAACTCGATAGTTCTTCGCTGTCATCCATGAACGATTCAGAGGAATCGGATGACGGATGCACGTCCACGAGATGCCCGAACGATGAGTTCCAAGCATATGTTCGTTGCTTCTTCAGGGCTGCATCCTCCTCATCCCTACTGGAATACTTGTTGGAGATCGCTTTCACATTTGCTTCAGTCACTTCTATAGTTACTTTCCTTTCGTCGTCTTCATCATCCCCTTCACTACTACTATATTGAAACTTCTTCTTATCGCTTTCGTGCAGCCTGTTGCTTGTGTGCTCATCCATTTTCAATTCTCGCTATCATACGACAGCAATTTTTTCAGACATTTGCTGTTTGCTTCAGGCGCTGGTGCTCATTATGCTTTCCTCTTGGGAAAGAGGAATAGTTATGATCGTACAGGGCGTATTGAGATATGGCGAATTGAGTTACGGCTGTCACATTGGAGTTATAGCGGATTAATGTTGTGCTCTTATTGAACGGAGATTCCTACAGTTTTCCTGTATACATATTTATGATCGTGGTTTCGAAAGTGGAACAAAATGTTATTCGGATCGAAAAACGCCCAAACCAAAACTGCATACAAATAAATGTGTCCATTATGTCCGACCGTTTTTTCGGCGTCCGACTAGATGTCCGACTACTGATCTTTCCTAAAGATTTTTGTCTTCTTACTGTTGTACGAATGTCAAAGCACCCATGGAGCAGCATAGTTGGAAGTTCTTCAAGCTCCCTTTTATATCTTCTCAAATGTCGGCAATTAAGTCCCTGCCGTTTTTCATGGAACCTCTCCACATTCTGGGTTCTGGGTCGATTGGAATGCTCTGGGCTACCTCATTGCGATCTGCCTTTCCATCCTACCCGCTCGCTGTTTTGATGAGAGAGCACCACCGCGAAGCCATACAGGAAGAGAAAGAGATTACAATATGTCTCCGGAAGGACCGAAAGCGGCCTATAATGGCGCAAGTTCCAGTTCAATTTATTACCGATGTAAACCTCAAATCGATCAAGACTCTCATCTTATCCACAAAAGCATTTCAAGCTGTGGATGCTGTGAACAGTGTACTCCCCCGATTGCAGAAAGAGAAACCAACTATTGCGATTTTGTCCAATGGTGCCCTGGATGTTCGAGAAAATTTGCTCGAGCTTTTATCGACGAATGCAATCCAGGAACCTCATCTCATTATGTGCACCACAACAAATGGAGTGTACCAAGAATCGCCAGATGACGACATGTTTCATTTGGTACAAACAGGGATAGGGAGAACCTATCTGGGGAAGGCACATACTAACAAGGATGATGACGACGAAAGACGATCTGAAAGTGTGCCAAGAATAGCAGAGCTCTGGGATCGAGCAGGGTTGAATGCCAAAGCCATTGACAGTTCGGAAATGGAAATTCTCTTGTGGAAAAAATTGGCTGCCAACTGTGTATGCAATCCTTTGACGTCTCTTCATGATTGTACCAATGGACAACTAGTATCTGAATTGCCGAGTTTTACGTCGACTAGAGAACAAGTAGTAAAGGAGGTATCTCAAGTGGCGAGAGCACTCTGCCCTGAATTGGAAATGCATTTGAACTTTGAAGCTTTGAACGAGTTTGTCGAAATCACAATTCAAGACAATCTACAAAACACATCCTCGATGCATCGAGATGTCCATCAGAAACGACATCAAAGAACGGAAATTGAAAATCTAAACGGATTCATTGTGAGAAAAAGCGCTCAACTGAACTTGGACTGTCCAGCGAATGAAGAGCTGCTGCATAAAGTCAGTGTCTTGACCAAGGAAACCTGCTAGCTTGAAAGAAACGTTATTGACAATATAGAGACTAGAAAGAATAGGAAGTTGTTCAGAAACCATTCGATTATTAATAAAAAAAGATATACTCATCCATGCAAAATGCATCCATACTGCAACAACCAAAAAAAAGAGACCAAGAAAAGAAGAAGAAAGGGAAAAAAACAGACGGTGGCGGCGTTGTGCACATGATTCTTAGCGACGTCTTTCGACCATCCAAAGCCAGAGTGATGACGCGGCCCCCACAAAACGAGGCGACGAACCATCACCAGCCCATACGGAACCGACCATGCACACCTCCAACGCTACTTAGCGGACGCGACCGTGTTTATTTTTTAATTCTCGTTTCATGCTCTCCCCCTCCAGTCTTTGCAAATACGAATACAAGCTTAACACAAGTGAAAATATTCATTTTCCAATCAATGGCGAGTTTTTGCTTTTCCTTAGAACCCAAAGGCACCCATTCCTTCTCTTTGTTCCTTTACAAAGGCTTCGTAAAATTGAAAGATAATTGTGACGGACAATAGGATACCGGTTCCAGTACCAATGGCACCCATAAAATCAGCGCAAACGGAGAGTGCACCAATGCACATACCACCAAAGGCGGCAGCAGTTGGAATATATCGGTTCAAAACATGAATCAATGCCGAATCACGATGTCCCTTCATGACCATTTGGTTGTCTCGAAGTTGTTTGGCAACATCACGAGCAGATGCCCCCGAGACTTCAATCCAGGTCTTACTAAAGAGAGCACATGCGGTCAAGATAAAGACCAGGTAAAACACGGCATGGAAGGGATCGTAGATAATCTCCGCAAAGGAGGAGGGGGGAGAAATGTAGTACGCAATTCCACCAACGGGGATCTTCTGTCCGGCCGATCCTTCGACATCTTGCCACTTTCCAAGAATGCGGACCAAAATGTTGGTAGGGGCGCGGTTGTACAAGAGTTGGGAAACAAAGTACAAGTTGGAAACCAACGCAGTTTGCAAGATGATGGGCATGTTGGAAGTGTAGAAGAGCTTGATGGGGTAGTTTCCTTGTTGACCACGGTGTTTTTGGTACTTGACAGGAAGATCGACACGCCATCCCTGGAAGTAGATGACAACCACAAAGATCAAAATGGTGGCCAACAGATTTGTCAAGTTGGGAAGATTCTGGCGGTAGAGGGCTTCCTTGAGAGCGCGAACCTTATCGTTCCGGGTGATGAGAAGATGGAAGAGTGCAATGATGGCACCTTCAAATTCTGTACCCCGTCCAGTGTTGATCGTAGTAGGGCTGAATGCCTTCCACACAATGGTTTCGCAAATGTTGGTAGCAATAAAGAGAGAAATACCGGAACCAAGTCCATATCCCTTTTGCATAAGTTCATCCAGAGTCAAAACAATAAGACCTGCACAGAAAAGCTGAGCAATGATCAAGATAGCATTACCAGCACCAATGGTTCCAAGGTCACCGTACATTCCACTGACAACATAGGCAATGGCTTCACCGGTAGTGATCAAGATACCAAATAGCTTTTGAGCACCCGAGAACAAAGCACGATCTTCCTTGACGTTGTAATCGACTTCGATGATACGAGAACCAGCCAGAAGCTGCATGACAAGACCAGAAGTAACAATGGGACTGATTCCAAGTTCCATCAGAGTTCCACGGTTGGACGCCATAATGACGCGCATCCAATAGAAGGGATCCGACGACTTGGCGCTTTGTACGCCATAGATAGGGATTTGACAACAGACCAAGAAGATGAACAAGGTAATGGCTGTCCAGAGAAGCTTTTCTCGGAAAGGGATCTGTAGTTGAAACAAAGGATCGATGCCATGTGAGAAAAGGTATTCTGGTTCGAAATCGAGTCGGGTCACGAGTTGTTCACGTGGGACTGGTACTGGGGTATACAAGAAATGGATGTGCGGCTCTCCTCTCTTTCGACCAAAAAACAGCATTTGCCTCCATGATGACCCCCAGAAAAAAAGACAACAGATTCGTACCTTGCGATCTGGACTGGCGACCTCTGGGAGGACGCACATGACTGGGCGAATCAAATGAAGAAACCTCATGGTGGACGACGATGTTGAACTGCAAGGGAATAAAATGCAGTCGTTTCCACAATGATGGGTGCGGTTGGATTTGCGGATCGCGATCGACCATGACCTCTCCTCCAAAGCTACGTGCATTCGAACATGGGGAAAGTACGAGAGTGTTGCAAGGTAGCTTCCTACCGAATGGTTGCGTACCTTTTCAAACGTTGGCCAAAAAGCGAGCCAGCCTTTTGATGTAGGATTTGGTATGTTTTGCTACGTGGAACTTTTTAGTAAATAGTCTCTCCTCCCTCTTTCCATCTCCCCCAAATGGATCCCATTCCGGTCCCAACACGTCATCAATACGAACACAGAAAAAGACTAGACGAGAGAAGAGACAAGATGCCACAACTCGTCCATATTCTTAGCCAGAGTTGACGACAGCACACCAATTGCCCACATAAAACGCTACGTTGGCTGAGTATCTTGACCAATTTACTCTTTTGATTATCGATTGATTTCTTTGTTTTCCAATCATGTTGAACGTTCCCAAACTGGCTGTTCTTCCCCTACTGTTGGTCCAGCTAACACTCTTTTTAGGAACCTCCTTTAGCTTTCAGCCCAGCACAAGAAGAAGTGTTACTACTACTACTACTTCTCTTGCGGCCATTCGATCGGATGAGAGTGATTTTCCTCCCGAAGAAGATGGCTTTGAGAGTGAAATTGATTGGGACAGTGAATGGAAAAAGGTAGTCCAAAATGAGGGCAAATTAAAAACCGGACAACGACCTGGAAGTGACTTTTACAAGAGCGAAGCGGAGATTTCTGCCATCAAGGCTGCCAACAAGGCGGCAATGAAGGCTGCCGAAGTCTCGAATAGCCTTCCACAAATGAGTTCCTTTACGGGAGATTGGAAATTCTGGATTGCCATTCTGGCCATTGTCAGTATTGGACTGTCCGTCTTGAACGCTCCACCAGCCATGCCACCCGGAGGAGGAGGAGCCGATGGTGGATCCTACTATATTTAAGAAAAAAACAAGAGAAGAAGAAAAATGATTATCTACACCACACAATAATTTTTTGTTCCATCTCCCCCAAGCTTGCGCTGATGCTCCAAGAGTTTTTTTTCATTTTGGAACGAGGACACGATTGTTTATACTATTGACTTGAGAAAATCCATTTTTGTGGCTAAAAAGAAGACCCCGAAACCGAACCATAAGACACACCAGATGCCCAAGAAGGATTTTTTGCAGCAGGAAACAAAATGAAACGAGTAGTAGTAGCATATAGCGAGCAGAAAAACACCAAAACAATAGACATACGGCAAAAAAGGGCCAACTAAACAAAAGTAAGAATGAAATTCTCTATATACACTCTGGTTTAGGAGATACTATAGCTTTTGATTGGGTTCCAAAGTTGTTGTCGCAACACCTTCAACATTTAGCTTTGTATTGGAATTCTCATCATTGGATAGAGAATCCAAAGGTGACCTGCTAGTAGTAGCATTGGCTTGGTCTCGTTCTTCCGTTTCACGATCCATCGGGCCCTCATTGCTGGCGGATGCCGCCTTATTAGCAGCAGTATTAGTCGTTGTAGATGTAGTCCCATTCTCCAATAACTGCTGTTGTCTTGATTCATCAGAGGGATTTGATTCGTTCGTATTGTTGTTGTTGTTATTGTAGGAATACAAATAGACTGGTATTCCAATAAAGCCACCTTCACTTCCACCACCAGCCACAATCATGCAAGAATTTTTGTATACTTCGACAGCATAAATGGGATAATTATCATCCTGCTGTTTCAAAATGGCCATGGGAGCTTGAACATTGCCTTGAGAATGAGAATCCCATAAACACAAGGATCCATCGACACTCCATGATACCAACAAATTCTCATTAGCATCATTCTCATTCTCATCATTTCCACCTCCACCACAATATCGACATCCAAATAGTGGACGGCCAACGGAATGACCACCTTCCATAATGGCAGTACAGACTGCTACCATATTTGTGTTGGTGGTGGTGGTTTCTGTTGGATCATGATTTTTCCAATCCAATTGCCAAGTAATCAAATGTCCCGTAGCGACACAAGTGGCCAAACGACTTCCAGTAGTATAATCCCATGTAAACGATGTCAAATGAGATTGACAACCCGGTAAATTCAAAATCGAAACACAAATTC
>JAAMXS010002551.1:0-10618 GCA_019693525.1 Cylindrotheca fusiformis | reverse complement strand
AGTACATTCTGTTTCAGCAGTAGTAACGGTGACTGGTTGCTCGATTCGTCGTCCAATTGTAATAATTCTTGTTTGCTGGTCGTGCTGCTGGACGACGACGATTGCTTGTTGTTGTTGTGACAAAAGAAGAATAAGGTTTCGCAAAGTGGCATTGTGAAAAACTGCAACGAGGCGGCGTCGGCGTTGTTTTGATGAAATGTAGATACGAATTTGACAAAAGGAGGAATATGTGACAAAAGTATGAATGGATACACCGACTTTTGGTTTTGGACCATGTCAAAAGACTTCGCGACTCCACTCTTGAACATGTGATCCTTCGACCAAGACCCATCAACGGAAAAGGAAAGACCCATGGCGCGCCAATTTTGGCATCGAATGGTCGAAGCAACTTTAGTCATATTAGTCAATTATGGTAGTGGGAAGGAAAAACATAATGAAGCAAGCATGGAATCTCAAAACAACACCTTATTGCTATTCGCTGAATTTGGCGTGACAATTTTGGCAGAGGTCCAGCCGTAAATAGCTAGCGTTCGAAACTGCCATTTGGTGGTCACTTTATGTGTGTTATGTTGTCAACCCATTCAGCCATACAAATAGGATACGGTACAACATTTTACATGACTTGAGATACTCTAGTACGTAGGAGGCACCACTCGGTTGGAAAGCCTTGGTTTTAGTTGTTTGTTGGAGAAACTTGACCTTGTAGCTTTGCACAAGGCTAAAGTCATGCCATACCAAGCTTATAAATTAACCTATAAAATTCTGGCAGCCTTTTCGAAATTGTTGCCATTGTTTAGTTCACGTCAACAGTTGGCGTGCTTATTGCCAATCCAGAGATGACACCGATCACCCTAGAAGAGAAGTTTAATGAAGGTGTATTTTCTTCGTGTCATTTGTCCTCAAGATTCGATTCAAGATTCGATATAGTAACAGCCGCCTGGATTTTTCGAAGCGCCATGGAAAAAACCTTCCGGAACTTTTCCGGGAAGCAGCAAAAGAAGAATGCCATTCGCCGCCATTCAAGACCCTCAAATTGAATATTGTTTTAAAAGGCAGAGATACTCACTACTACATAAGGTGTTTCCGGTGGGGTGACCATCTCGACAAAGGAATCTAGGCAAGCCGCAATTAGAAACCAACTCCCACGTGCCTCATTCGCGCTATCCATATAATGTAAGTGGCACCTTTTCATAAATCCACATGCCCCTGTAAATTTCCAGCCCGTCGAAACTTCCTCCACTGAAGGCATCCTTGTGCTACAAGTAGTCATTTGACCAAATACCATGTATTATAATTTAGGAGCAAAATGTCAACCTCTTTTAAGAAACAATAACACCCCGCCTCCAAAAACATATAATAAACGCTATACCAGGTAGAAACAGATTCGTTTAATGGAGCGTCGTCCACCTCCAAAAGAGAACCACAACGAAAACAGTAAACGAATGATGTTTCTCTTCATCTTTTCTTCGATTCGAAAAAGACCAGAATTCGGATTGTATTGCTCTTCAATAGAGACACGCAGTGTGATATGAGGAGTGCAACTTCCAAGAACGGCTCGACTGGTGGGGGAAGTGAAAGTAGGAGCGGAAGCGAAGTAAGTGGGAATGGCAGTGCTGCTCCTCGGCATGTCTATATCCCTCCTTCTGTTGCAAAGCGGGAGGAAGCCAACGTCCTGCGAGCACGAGGTCTCGTTGCTCTCATCCTGCTTTTGGCAGTAGTCGGCGTAGCAACAACCACAAACCTCATTATAAGACAGCAAGAACGAAGCGAGTTTGAAACAAAGGTGAGTGCAGCCCTTGGTATTGCGTCAGTGCGTTGCTACCATTTTTTCGATTGGGATCTAACGCATAATCTTCAGTTTGCGGCATATGCCACTGAAATCTTAACTACCAGTGGGTCCAACATAGGACAATTCAACGAAGCTTTGGATTCCTTTGCTTCTTCGATCGGAGCTCAAGCTGCCATTGAGCATGGTCTGCGCAATACCAGTTGGCCATTCTACAGCTTGCCTCAGTGGTCTGTCCAGGTGCAAAAGCTAGCACAGCTAACTGGCGTCGACGAGACCCTCATAGCTTTTGCTCCAATAGTTCAAGAAGACAAGAGGGACGAATGGAACAGATTTGCTGCAGAACAAAACCCTCTCTGGTATAAGGAGTCGATTGAAAATGAAGGATACACGAAATTCACCGCCCAAGAGCTTGTCAATCTGACTGTTCCGTTTACTTTTTACTATGACAGGGGCGATGGCCATCAGCCATTACCTGTCACTCGACCTGGTGAAGTCGTTCCATACTTCCAGACATACCCCATTGGGCTACACCTGGGGTTGAACACCATGATCACTAATATGGAAGCTATCCTTTCGTCAAAGCAAACAGAAGATGTCTACCACATCACCAAGGTTACTCGAAGGCGCTCAGTAGGCTTCACTCGGATTGTTGTCGACTCCGAGACTTCGCTCCCAGGAAGCCTGATCGTACAGCCCATCTTCAACGGACCAGACACGAAAGCAGAAGATAGGGAAATGGTCGCCGTATTGTTGATCCAACTTCCATGGTTGGATTATTTTGAGAACGTACTGAACGAAGGCGAAGATGGCATCATTGTCGTCATAGAAATAGCGTGTCAATCATTTCTCGAAGATGGAACACAAAATCTCACAAATTCAAGACGCAATATCTTCACGTATCAGGTCAACGGGCCAAATGCAGTTTTGCTTGGAGACGCCGACTTGCATGATCCAGCATACGACGACCTTGTTGTGCACACAGAATCTAGCGGTCTTCGATTCGATTCATCGGGCATACCAGAAGGAACCTGCTTTCCCATGCAGACGATAAATATGTACCCGTCTGAAGAATTGGAGGATTCCTTCCGAACCAACAATGACATCATCTACACGGTTGTGGTGATTGTCATATTTGTATTCACCACTCTCGTATTTCTTCTGTATGACTTCTCCGTCGGCAGACGACAGAGAATTGTCATGGAAAGAATCATGAAGCAGGATAGGATTGTGGCCGACGTCTTCCCTACCTCAATTCGCGATCGCCTATACGAGAACCACGCAGACGGCGCTGCTCTCCCTGATGATGAGGCTCTCGTTGTGGATAACTCCTTCGTCAGCATGTCATCCAGTATCAGCGGATCGGCTCCGTTGGCGGAGCTGTTCCCGAGCGTCACAGTCGTGTTCGCTGACTTAGTTGGCTTTACAGCTTGGTCCTCTACCCGAGAGCCCCACCATGTTTTCATCCTTCTGGAGACCATTTATGGTGCTTTTGATAAACTTGCCTACCGCCACGGAGTCTTCAAGGTTGAGACCGTGGGCGACTGCTACGTTTCTGCCGTGGGTTTGCCAGAGCCCAGAGAAGATCACGCTGTTGTTGCTTGCAGGTTTGCTCGAGATTGTATCAAGAAAATGAAAGATGCCACTCTCAAGCTTGAAGTTTCCTTGGGACCCCAAACCTCGGACTTGGAGCTACGGACTGGAATTCATAGGTAGGCATGAGAGACCGAAGGGTCCTGCACGAGAACTTATCGAGTTTTTTCCGCTAACTCAGAACTTCTTTCACTTTTCTAGTGGCCAGGTCACAGCTGGAGTCCTCCGTGGGCAGCGAAGTCGATTCCAACTCTTTGGTGAAACAATGAACACGGCCTCCCGAATGGAAAGCAGTGGGGAAAGAAGTCGGATTCAAATATCTGAAGCCACTGCAGACTTGATTAAGGAAGCTGGTCTTGCCAGATGGATCATTCGGAGAAGCAGAACGATTAATGTCAAGGGCAAAGGGGAAATGCAAACGTATTGGGTGTGCAAGAGCCACAGCTCAATCCAACCCAAGTCCACCGATCTGAAATCGCAGATGGAGACTCTGGATGAAGGAGCTGAAGCCGAAACTGAAAAGAGTTCAGAGACAGGCGAGGAGGGTGACAGCGAGCTTCTTCGCGTCGAGGGAATGAACAGGACTGAACGTCTGGTTGAATGGACCGTCGAGGTCTTAACATCGCTTCTGGAACAAATCGTTGGATTCCGGGGCGGTGTCGAAAACAAAATTCAGAGTCTTTCCAATGCAGAAAGCAGGATTGGGATTCGTGGCAAGACCGTCCTTGATGAATTCACTCCTATCATTCCGTTGAAACGATTTGACATTGAAGAGCTTGGGCGTCGTCAAAGTATCTCCGCCGTGGATATTGGAGAGGAAGCAAAGTCGCAGCTGAGACATTACATTTCCACCATTGCAAGCATGTATCCTGATAGCGCATTTCACAACTTTCAACATGCGTGTCACGTGACAGCTTCGGTCAAGAAGTTGCTCGCTCGGATCGTTGCGGTTGGGCAAGAAAATGGTTTAGGAGCCAGCATCACTTCCGAGAGTGTGAATCTTGTAGACCTGGCGGGGCATTCCTATGGTATTACCTCCGATCCTTTGACCCAATTCGCTGTGGTGTTTTCAGCCATCATTCATGACGTGGATCATCCGGGGGTTCCCAATGCGCAGCTCGTCAAGGAGAACACTCCGTGCGCTCAGATCTACAAGAAATCGGTAGCCGAGCAGAAGAGCGTAGATATTGCATGGGATATGCTAATGGAAGACAGATATGCTGAACTTCGCGCTTGCATCTATGAGACCGAAGAGGATCTCCACCGTTTCCGCCAACTTGTTGTGAATACCGTCATGGCGACAGACATTGTTGACCAAGAACTCCAAGCACTTCGCAAGGCCCGCTGGGAGACAGCATTCGATTCCAATAAGACCGAAAAGCTGGGCGAAGGCGTTGAAAATCAGGATCGCAAGGCTACCATTGTTATTGAGCATTTGATCCAAGCCTCCGATGTCGCACATACCATGCAACATTGGTACATATACAAGAAATGGAACGAGCGGTTCTTCATGGAATGCTACCGTGCCTACCAAGAAGGCAGGGCGGCCTCTGATCCAAGCACAAACTGGTACAAGGCAGAGATTGGCTTCTTTGACTACTATGTCATTCCCTTGGCCAAAAAGCTTCAAAGTTGTGGTGTGTTTGGAGTGTCATCCCATGAGTATTTGACCTATGCCACATCAAACCGTGATGAATGGGTCCGCGAAGGCGAAACTCTTGTGCAACAATTCTTGGCCACGTTCAACGAAGAGAATGCTCATCTGAGAGCTCCCATTGATCCCCTGATAGTGGAGCTTCATGAATGAACAGAATGTACATTAACATGGAAATCTCATCGATTGTAGACATATTGCGATATCAGCATTTCCAAATGGACTTTTCCAGCTGTTCAATTTCCGAGCTTTGGCTGATTTCTCCTTTAGAGCTTATTGAAACGGCTTTCGACCGTATAGTTCAAGGTAGCCGCATCTGGAATCTTAGATGATTTCACTTGTCCCTCAATGAATCATTCCTCTCTTGATTATTCCTCACGATTTCCATGCCTTATAATAGGAGGCAGACATAAAAGGATATCTCTTATTTCCACCAAATGATTCTGCTCTCGTGCTGGGATGATTAGTCCGAGGAAAAGCTACCTCACTTTTTGCCATAAGCACCGCGAGAGCGTTGTCCAAATCGGCGTTTTCCTTCTCTTTGCAGGAACTTCAATCTTTGGTAGTTGAATAAGCGAAATCCCTCAAGTTATAGCATCTGGAATAGTAGAGGATTTCACTTGTCTCTCGCTCAATTAATCATTCGTCTCACTTTCGCCTCTCTTGTATCGTATCAATTTCATGGCCTAAACTGCTAGTACAAGTACTCCTTCTGCCGCACTTGCTGATGTAACCATTTTTGCTTCGAGCATCCGATGTCAGCTTCCTGATCGTTCCCATTAACACGCGCAATATATCCATAGACTTTTTGAACTTCATCCAAGAGGTGGTTGATGTGGCTGCTGCGATTTAGAATTGAAGGACGAGCCACTGATACGTCATCGATGATTGGGTCTCGCAACACGTGCGTCTGTCTGTCGGTATTGCCCTGGACATAATATAGTTCCGTTTGCAGTTCTTGGCCTCACATATGCATCCAAGCCTGATGTCACGCAGTAATATGGTGACAGGTTCCAATTGATCGCTGATGGTTATTTTGAAGTCGACAAAACAAGCTATAGCGCAAACCATCACCATCCATGCTGACACTTCAAAACCGTCGTTATTGTCATCTAAGTCAAAAGATACTTGTTGATAGGGCCCATTCAACTTGTCCACACACTCTTGCAGACAATGCTTATTCTCAAGTATGCTACAGAAGAGGAATGCTAATTGAATTTAGATTTGGTGATATCGTAGATTGTCATTGTCCAATCCATTCGAAAGGGAGACATTATCAGGTATACTGGATTATGGACGATCATGCAGATTTGAGATGCTGATGCTGATGGACGGCAACAAAACAGGTTCTCTAGATTGACGCTTCAACAACATTGACCCCTCTGTCGTCTTCGATATTACAAACACGCGACAGAAACGAGGAGGGGTTTGCAAGAGGCCAAAAATGTCGTGTCACAAATTTGTCCTTCGCCACCAAGAAATAGTAGAGAGCTTATTCCTTTTGTGGATTCCCAATTCTCTTCTTTGGATCGCAATCTGAAGAAGTACTTTTCAAGGGCCTTGTATTCTAGTAGTTTACCAGGGATCTTGTTCCAAAAGATGATGTAAATCTCCTCAGCTCTGGTGTAGGAACCGACCAATGTGGATTCGTCTTTCATTAAATGGCTCCCTTCATGCGCCATGAGAAATCTGTTGCATAGCCCCCGCCAACTGCACACAGTAGGATGAGCTAGCAATGCCATTCACCGACTTTCCACCAGTCTCTCAAGCTAAATATGCCAAAGATCACTGCTACTACAAAACGCCAATTCCACTCTCGCTGCTTATATGCAAATCGTAGAGGTGTTTTTGGCGGATGTAAGAGACTCAAATGCCCATTCGAATGACAAAACTAGCTACCTACACACTTGCGACTCTGTCTTTCTTTTCCGCAAAGAATAGTGTCTATTAATGTCCACGAGCCTGTCGAGCGTGTTCCACCATCTCAACCCATTTATGTACAAGGTACTAATCGTGAAAAGGTCATTTGACCAAGAAGTACTGTGTGTACTAGAGCATGCAAAATGTCCACCTTTCCAACCAACACCGTGATTGTGTCTACGCTCTAAAACATTTAATTCCAGAAAGAGAACTGCTTCAAAAATCTTTGGGGCTGTTTCTCTTCCGCACATTTTTGCAAACCAAGCAGTTTTTTTTTGAATTGTATTGCTGTTCAAGAGGCAGGCAGTGACATGAGAAGTGTAACTTCCAAAAGCAGTCAGGTCACCCAGCAATCGGCCCATGGCTCGACTGGTGGGGGAAGCGAAAGTAGAGGGGAAAGTGAAAGTAGGAGCGGAAGTGAAGTGAGTGGGAATGAAAATGCTAAACCTCCCCAAGTCTATACCCCTCTCTCTGTCGCAAAACGAGAGGAAGCCAACGTCCTGAGAGCACGGGGTCTCGTTGCTCTCATCCTGCTTTTGGCCGTGGTGAGCGTAGCAACAACCACAAACCTCATTATAAGACAGCAAGAACGAAGCGAGTTTGAAACCAAGGTACGGAGTTCATGGTATGGTGTCCATATGTTAACGTCTTTTTTTACGTCTTAAGACCTAACAGAATCTCTAGTTTGCGGGATACGCCACTCAGATCCTAACTGCCAGTGGGTCCCACCTAAGGCAGTTCTTTCAAGCTTTGGATTCCTTTGCATCTTCGATCGGAGCTCAAGCTGCCACTGATCATGCATTGCGCAATACCAGTTGGCCGTTTTACAGGATGCCTGAGTGGTCTGTACAAGCGCAAAAGCTTGCACAGCTAACCAGTGTCAACGAGACCCTCATAGCTTTTGCTCCAATAGTTCAAGAAAATGAAAGGGACGAATGGAACAGATTTGCTACAGAACAAAATCCTCTTTGGTATCAAGAGTCGATTGAAAATGAAGGATACACGAAATTCACCGCCCAAGAGCTTGTCAATCTGACTGTTCCGTTTACTTTTTACTATGACAGGGGCGATGGCCATCAGCCATTATCTATATCTCGACCCGGAGAAGTGGTTCCATTCTTCCATTCATACCCCGTCGGGCTACACCTGCTTTCAACAGCCATGATCACAAACATGGACGCTCTCCTTTCGTCTCAGCAAACAGAAGATCTCTATCGCATCGCCAAGGTTACTCGACGAGCCTCAGTTGGCTTCACCCGGATTGATATTGGGGATGAGAAGTCAATCCCAGGGAGCCAGATTGTACAGCCTATCTTTGACGGACCCAACACGGACGCAGAAGATAGGGAAATGGTCGCCGTATTGCTGATCCAACTTCCATGGATGGTTTATTTGAAGAATCTTCTGGCAGAAGGCGAAGATGGCATCATTGTCGTCATAGAAATATTTTGTCCCACATTTCTCGAAGATGGAACACAAAATCTCACAAATTCAGAACGCAACATCGTGACATATCTGGTTAACGGGCCCGATGTAGTTTTGCTAGGAGATGCCGACTTTCATGATCCCGAGTACGGCGACCTTGTTGTGCTCTCAGAATCTAGGGGTCTTCCATTCGATCCATCGAAACTACCAGAAGGAACCTGCGTTCCCATGCAGACGATACGCATCTACCCGTCTGCAGAATTGGAGGATTCCTTCCGAACAAACAATGACGTCATCTACACAGTCGGGGTGGTTGTCATATTTGTATTCACCACGCTCGTATTTCTTCTGTACGACTTCTCCGTCGGCAGACGACAGAGAACCGTCATGGAAAGAATCATGAAGCAGGATAGGATTGTGGCCGACGTCTTCCCTACCGCAATTCGCGATCGCCTATACGAGAACCACGCAGACGGCGCTGATCTGGGGGGAGAAGATGAAGCTATCGTCGTCCATAATTCCTTCGTCAGCAAGTCATCCAGTATCAGTGGATCGGCTCCGTTGGCGGAGCTGTTCCCGAGCGTCACAGTCGTGTTCGCTGACTTAGTTGGCTTTACAGCTTGGTCCTCTACCCGAGAACCCCACCATGTTTTCATCCTCCTGGAGACCATTTATGGTGCTTTTGATAAACTTGCCTACCGTCACGGAGTCTTCAAGGTTGAGACCGTGGGCGACTGCTACGTTTCTGCAGTGGGTTTGCCAGAGCCCAGGGAAGATCACGCTGTTGTTGCTTGCAGGTTTGCTCGCGATTGTATTAAGAAAATGAAGGACGCCACTCTCAAGCTTGAAGTTTCCTTGGGACCCGACACCTCGGACTTGGAGCTACGGACTGGAATGCATAGGTAGGCATGAGAGGCCGAAGGGTCCTGCACGACATGTCTTATCGATTTGTTCCCCGCTAACTCAAAACTTCTTTCACTTTTCTAGTGGCCAGGTCACAGCTGGAGTCCTCCGCGGGCAGCGAAGTCGATTTCAACTCTTTGGTGACACAATGAACACGGCCTCCCGAATGGAAAGCAGTGGGGAAAGAAGTCGGATTCAAATATCTGAAGCCACTGCAGACTTGATTAAAGAAGCTGGCCTTGCCAGATGGATCCTACCTAGAAGCAGAACGATTAATGTCAAGGGCAAGGGGGAGATGCAAACGTATTGGGTATGCAAGAGCCACAGATCAATCCAACCCAAGAGCGCTGATCTGAAGTCTCAGATGGAGACTCTGGATGAAGGAACTGAAACTGAAAAGAGTTCAGAGACAGGCGAGGAGGGTGACAGCGAGCTTCTTCGCGTCGAGGGAATGAACAGGAATGAACGTCTGGTAGAATGGACCGTCGAGGTCTTAACATCGCTTCTGGAACAAATCGTTGGATTCCGGGGCGGTGTCGAAAGCAAAATTCAGAGTCTTTCCAATGCAGAAAGCAGGATTGGGATTCGTACCAAGACGGTTCTTGATGAATTCACTCCGATCATTCCGTTGAAACGATTTGACATTGCGGAGATTGGGCGTTGTCAAAGTATCTCCACCGTGGATATTGGAGAGGAAGCAAAGTCGCAGCTGAAACACTACATTTCCACCATTGCTAGCATGTATCCTGATAACGCATATCACAACTTTCAACATGCGTGTCACGTGACAGCTTCGGTCAAGAAGTTGCTCTCTCGCATCGTTGCGGTTGGGCAAGAAAATGGTTTAGGAGCCAGCATCACTTCCGAGAGTGCGAACCTCGTACACCTGGCGGGGCGTTCCTATGGTATTACCTCCGATCCCTTGACCCAATTCGCTGTGGTGTTTTCAGCCATCATTCATGACGTGGATCATCCAGGGGTTCCCAACGCACAGCTCATCAAGGAGAACACTCGGTGCGCTCAAATCTACAAGAAATCCGTAGCCGAGCAGAAGAGCGTAGATATTGCATGGGATATGCTAATGGAAGACAGATACGCTGATCTTCGAGCTTGCATCTATCAGACCGAAGAGGATCTCCGCCGTTTCCGCCAACTTGTTGTGAATACCGTCTTGGCAACAGACATTGTCGATAAAGACCTCCAAGCACTTCGCAAGGCCCGCTGGGAGACAGCATTCGATTGCAAGCCTGGAACGCTGGATGATGGCGTTGATAGTGAGGACCGCAAAGCGACCATTGTTATTGAGCACTTGATCCAAGCCTCCGATGTCGCACATA
>JAAMXS010002545.1:0-83611 GCA_019693525.1 Cylindrotheca fusiformis | reverse complement strand
TCAGAATTCTGTTAGTGAGGGGAGGTGTGGGAGAGAGATACTAGATTAGCCCTTAACTTATAGTTTAGTTTATCCCACACGTGTTTCACTGGACTATCTCAACCTCACAGTATACTGTAGCAGAAATATGCTGGTACAGTGGAGCAATATAAGATTAGGCAACTACTGGCTGTATTTTCACAGTGTACTACTGTACACCCCATCAACCATGAAGAATACGGAGATTGTGGCATATTTCGAAAGATAATTTTTATTTCTCACATCACATAGCCCTAAGCGATTGTCAGGTGCAGCCCCAACTTCTCAGCTAGATATGAAGATGCTGTTCGTTTGGAAGCAGCTGGTGCTACAGGGCAGCTTAGTGGCCGAACGTTGGAATGGTGACGTCAAAGGAGTTTCCCAGATGCCAGAAATAGAGCCCTAATCGTTTTTTAGCGTCCAGAGATTTCACTGCCCACGTTCAGGGCTCAGGCTTGCGATAGTTGTATGGAGTTGATCAATAAGCTATGGCGTGAACCCATCATCATTGTGCTAGTAGCACGGCGTAGTCCTTAAATGGATGGGTTATGGGTTCTGCAACCTACTTGTTTGTGTAGGCCAATAGTATTTGAATCCAATCGAAGTGCGCTTTGGGTAACGGACTTGCTGGTGATGTAAATCAACAATCCATTTAGCTGTAGTTGGCTACATAATACGTTCCTCTCTAGTTTCAAAGCTGAATGCACAATTCTGCAGAGGTGCTGCAAAGTTCCCAGTAGTCAGTTTCATGATCGCACACTAGTCCATCAGCATGAAGCTATTTTGTGCGATAGCTTTCTTTTTTCGTTCCTGCATAAGCTCCCTTTTTTCCCGTAAGGCTGCCGCTGCTTTTGCGACTTCTTTCTCTCCTTCTTGCTTCTCGTGAACAATCTTTGCGTATGGTAGGAGAACCTTCAGAATCCGGTCAACTGCTTTCGGTCCAGAACCAAAGTCCTTGATTACGAATCTTGGATACTGTTCAATGTCGATGTCATCCAAGCTAGTTACGTCAAAAGCGGACGAAATGGATTTCATGGCTTCGATCTCTTCCTCATCCAGTGCATCCCAGTTGTCAGCATCATCATCTATACTTTGATCCGCAAGAAAGTCCTTCAAGTCGAGTGGTTTACCACCATGGATCTCTTCGTCTTCACCAGACTTCGTGAAGCGCCGAGGGAAAATGATATCTAGTCCTCTAACCGGAACTGATTTTGGAAGCAACGGCACAATAATACCTAGATGTCTCGGTCGAAGACCCGGTGATCGCATGACACAGTCAATACGGCCATCTCCGTTGTCCAACAACCCAACTAGATCTATTCCAAGGCGTCTTGTGCATGCATGCAAATGGAGAGTTTTCAACCTGTCTTGCAGAGCTGCTGGTAAAGACCCATATTTCGCTTTCCAATTGTTCGTGATTTCAACTAGTTTTGATGAGCTCTCGGCAAGACGCGCCGAAGTCTCCTCTCTTTCTCGTAGCCCCTTGTCTGGAATCAACGACTCTGGTATTTTGAAAGCGTTGACTAGCACGTCGCCTTCCTTGCTCTCCTTTCGGATCTCCATACTACCCTGCTTTTGGGGAAGCAAGACATTTGTCCGTGGCACCAGTGGGAGATCTAGTCCTCGAAGTTGTCGAATTGACTTTTTCAGCATACGCATATACAAGTCAAACCCTACTTTAGCAGCCATGCCACTTTGCTCCGTCCCAAGAAGACTTCCAGCTCCCCGAATCTCCAAATCTCTATTTGCTACGTCAAAGCCCGAGCCGAGTTCGCTTAACTCTCCAATCGCTTGAAGACGCATCACGGCCTGCTCGGTAATTGATTCTTCGCGATGCAAGAAATATGCATACCCCTGAAGATCGGAACGGCCGACCCGACCCCTAAGTTGATATAGAGTCGACATGCCAAATTTTTGGCTGTCTTGAATTATAATAGTATTGACTGCTGGAATATCAACCCCATTCTCAATCACAGTTGTTGCTAGCAAAACATCATACTTGCCCTCCGTGAAGTCGGAAACATTGTCCTCGGCAGCATTGCGACCCATCCTTCCATGTGCTTGGATGATCCTAATATCAGGAAAACACTCTCTTATCATAGCTTCCGCATCCTCTAACATAGAAATACGAGGCACAACATAGTAACACTGACCACCACGTTGTAGCTCCAATTCAATGGCTTTCTTCACAACATCTTTGCTAAAATCCTGAACATAGGTCATTGTCGGCTTTCTCATTGGTGGGGGGGATCGGATTGTAGATGTGTCCCTGATCCCGGACAAGGACATTTGCAGAGTTCTCGGAATTGGTGTAGCACTGAGCGTGAGGACATCAACTCCTCCACAGATCAACTTCAGTCTTTCCTTCTGCTTCACTCCAAATCGTTGTTCTTCGTCAACTACCAACAAACCCAGATTGTTGTATTTCAAATCATTCGACAAGAGCGCATGCGTCCCAACAATAATATCCAATTCCCCGTCTTCAATTTGCTGCCGCAGGAGCTTTCCAGCCTTTGTCTTCTTACCCATCCCACCTCTCAGCAAACCAATTCTTTTGTTGTACGGAGTTGTCTCTCCCATCCGTTTGACTACGTTTTTATAATGCTGCGAAGCCAATACACCAGTTGGAGCGAGTAAGACAGCTTGACGGCCATTTACGACGGTACGGTATAGTGCTCGCATCGCAACTTCTGTCTTTCCAAAACCGACATCACCGCAAATCAAACGATCCATTGGTCGTGTTCTCCATACCATGTCATTCTCTACGTCTTCGAAGCACTTCTTCTGGTCGGGAGTTGGCTCAAACTTGAATGTATTCGCGAAGTCCTTCACTTCGTCCTCCTTCGAAGGATCAAATGGTTGTCGCTGCAATGTTTCCCGCGTTGCATAGAGAGCCAAAACATCTTGCGCAAGCTCGAGAGTGTTCCTTCGTAAGAACAAGAATGTTAGGTCGACTCGAAAATGAATGGATGGATGCCAAAAGAAACGTACTCTTCCACTTTGCGCTTCGCCTTTTGCCAGGCTTCTCCTCGTACTCGGGACAATCTAGGCTGAACAACAGCATCAGCTGCCCTAAACCGACTAAGTCTGTACGCTCGATCAACGGGTACATGGACAATACCGTCGGCGTACACAATCTCAAGAACAGTTGACTGCGGGTTGGAAATTGGATCCAGATCATCCTCTGTACCGAATTTCGATCTGATTGCTTGAATTTCATCGGGTGTGACACCTCCGGATATGTTTTTCAACTCTTCCGTTAAGATTTCCGACCTTCTAACATCCCTAGCATCTTTCTCTTCTTTTGTCAACTTTGATTTGGGCCCTACAAACGAATGAACTGAGAGATTGTTTGGTTTCGTGGCAGTTTTCTCAGCAGCTACTTACGTAAGCAAGTCCGTTCGAAACGACCGATCCCGTACTTGCGATGAACAACAAAATCACCGGGGAAAACTTCCAAAGACCAGCCGCCGGCTGAGCCCACGCGCACTCCTTGGAGAATGTCTTTCGAAACGATTTTCCCATTGGCGTCAATGGTGGCTGATGAACTTTCTTGTCCGTCGGCCCCCTCGAAATTTTCATTTCCTTTTTCAAGGGCTTCCCATTCTTCTTGAAGGTCTTCATCAACCTTGTCATACCACAAAGATGACGAGCCAGACTTAATCTGGATGTTGCCGTTCTTCTCAGATATTTCGTCATGTGGATCAAGAACTTCCAGTGACACCCCTTGCATCTGAGCCAAAACAGCTTTCCTTTGGTTTTCTGATGCAATCTTTGACTTCAGCGATTCTTCTACTCTTAGGATATCTTCTTTAGTTTTTGCATTTGCAAAATCACCCCACTTCTTCCTCCGTCTTTCTTCCTTAAATTCCTCGTCCTGCATCTCTAGAGCTCTATCGACAACGGCTTGTCTTTCCTTCTGATCTCTCGCAAAATCTTCATCCTCGTCGGTGCTGACTTCACTTGATGCATCTGATCCAAAAACAATCTTTGTATCCTTGCGCATCGATATTCTCGTGTCGGCACGTAGCCTGGTTTGCAATGAAGTGAAACATTCGGAAGCAATTGCTAGAAGCAAAACCGCACCGAACCTTTCTGGGCACATTAGCTTCATTATGGGCCTGCTTAGTCCCAAGAAATTGCTAATTGGTGACAACAACAATCAACCGGGTCCTTGATTGGTAGGTCGCCCGCCAGGTGAAATAAATGAGACAACTGCATTTCTTGGCAACGCTGTTCTGTAGTTTTTTGATTGTTGTCGGGAGGTGGATGGTGAGCGAAAAGACCTCTTAGTCGGATGTGTCAACTCCTTGAAGCGTGTGAAAACCATCAAAGCCACTTGAGAGGTGTAAGCATGACGTGGATAAAGGGGAATAAGAATCTTCGAATTTTCTTGCCAACAAATAAACAATCACCCGAGCAGATTTGGAGGAAAGCAAACTGAATTCACCAACATTGTCCTCGGAAAGCAGAAATGAAGTCCTGTAGCTTCTCCCTGCTGGTAGCAACTGCATTGTATTACAGTTCTGCATTCACACCAAATTGGTCAAGAGTCAAGAAAAAATGCCTGTTATCCACCCCTTCGAATTCTTCCGAAGAACTCAACAAGGTGGTCGACGATCTCTTGAAGGATCAAGTCAATGGAGATGCAATTTCAAAAATGGAGGAATTGGAAAAGGCACTATCCGTTTTTCTGGCGAAATCTGAAAATCCCAAAACTGGAGTCCGACCTCGACCACCAACAGTCCCCCCCCCTCTTGCTGCGCTAGGCATTTCTATCGATCACAACCATAGAGGTGAGCTATCGCCAGGAAATGCCAAGGAGGCGCTTCAAAAATTGCGCCAACGGCTAAAAGAAGAGGAACAATCTCTTCGAAAAGCCAAAGAAGCTTTACTGCGATCATATGAAGAAGAAAAGGTCTTAGAAAGAGCAGAAATGGTGCTTCAACGGTCCAGACAAGCTGCTGAAAAGCGCAAAGCAGAGGCCATCCGACGCACTGAAGCCGCTATGTTATCCATCGACAAGGCAAGACAAAGCGAGAGAGATGCAGAAGAGACGGCGACAAAGTTGGACAAAGGACTGGGAACAGGAGCAAGAAGAAGTACTGTTTCGATTGATTCTATGATCAACTCAAAAGAAGACCGAAGAACATTTGACGACACCGGGAACAAGTCACAATTTGGACTCAATAAAACTGTTGGAGTCCCAACGCTATACAATTGGACTCAGGACAACTATGGATCGATCGTAAGTACCTTAGGAAAACATGAAGAACATCATCTCACTTGTGTATGCTCAAATACTGATTTCGGACGCTTTTGAAAAGACTGGGAATGTCCGAGGATCTGAAATTTTTAGGGATGGTGAGACTGTGACGACTTCACCTGTTCAGATGGGCACTAAAGGTGGCGTTATTGTCATAACTACATCTGGCTCAAGGTATGCAAAGGTACTGGACGGTGCTGCCATTCCTGTATTCAACCACTCATTATGACAGCACTGATGATGCAGGTATTATTTGCAAGAAACTCTGGAAAGCGCTCCGCCAATTCCGTCACCACCACAAGGGAGCAATAAGCCGGCTAAAATCGAAGCTGCAACTCTATCAACGCCACCTCCTCTGTCCGCAGTGGCACCGAAGGGGATTCCAAGCATAAGGAATTGGGGTTTGCTTGAGTGTGGTACGTCCCATCCTCAGTTTCATCATCTTTGGTTTCTTTGCAATGTCTAATTGGAAGATCTTTCTTTGTAACAACAGGTGGAATATCGGGTCTTCTCTTTAATTCGCCGAAAGCAAATGACGGTGACTACATAGAAACATCACCTATTGCAAAAGGCCCTGTCAAGAACAGTTCCGTTGTGACTACAAAGTCGGGAAGTCGGTATTTTCTCTGCTCAAGAAAAGCCATGGCCAAAGTACCTAGCAAGGAGCATTCAGAAGTGCCGAAACCAGACCAGCGAGGGGGCACAATAACCATCAACAAGGTAGCAGAGAAAAGAAGCAAGACCTCCCAACAAACAGGACAGAAAAAGCCTCGTCCAACTTTTTCTCTTTTGAATTTTGGGTCCATATTCCTTGCAAGCAAGGAGAGCAGCGACAAGGAAGCTCCTAGTGGGGTTCCGACTTTGACAAGGTGGACAGTCAATGATGACGGGACGATCACTGGTGTAATTTCCGGCTCGACATCCATTGGTGATGGCGACTTGGTAACGACAAGCCCTGTCATAGATGGACGAAAAGAGAGATTTCAGGCGGTGACAACTGCCACTGGCTCTGTCTACTTTCTTGATTAGGTCTGAAGAACAGCGTAGAAATAAATTGTAGTTACGACAAAACAGTTGATCAAGCACTCTGGCGCTATGAAATGGAACCACAGTTGAATCTTATGCGGTACGCCTACACTGGCGTGAGTATTCAAAGAGAATGACACTGCCACACACAGCTGCATTCAGGCTCTCGATTCCGGGACACATAGGAACGTGAACGGCTTTTAGATTTGTTTTGTGATCGTTTATTGCCTTTCGGATGTCGGGGTTCAGTCCTGCTCCCTCGTTTCCGATCACCAAGGCGGATGGTTTGAGCCAGTCTATCGAGAAATGAGGCTTGCTCTCTGTTCCTCCTCTCCCAGCATCAATCATCGTTGCAGCGTAAACATTCTCTACATTCCAACTTTGTAATGTCGCCAACGCACTTTGCCAGCAAGGAGAGTGAACTATTGGTAGTCTAGGCGAAAACGACGATCCCATTGCGCTTCGCACTACCTTGGGAGACCAAGGGTCGCAGCTGCCTGGCAAGAAAATTACACCCGAGCAGCCTACTGCTAAGCTCGACCGTAACAGAGTCCCAACATTGCCTGGATCGGATACTCCGTCCAGAACAAGATAAATAGGATTCTGCGACGTCGGAACCGTCGTGTAGGAAGGAATATCGACAATTGCCACAATTCCTATGTTTTGATACAAGAGAACTTGTTGTCAGACTTTTCATGACTGCTTCTAGAGAACACATTGAACTTACCTTGTGGTGATACTGTAGTGGTCATACTTTTCATGAGCTCAGACGTCACCAATTGCAGCTGACTGTCCCCCAGTGATGAGAGTTTCTCGTGGTAGTCAAGCAGGTAGTCGTCTTCTGAGACGAAGACTTTCTGCACCAACGACTGTGTAAAAGGGTTGGCAAGAAGCTCCAAAACTATTTTTGGGCCTTCCACTACAGTTTGCCCCATTTCAAGTCGCTTCTTCCGTCTGCCACAACAAGTGAATGATCCGAAATTATTAGATTAGTGAATGATCCGGAATTAATAGATTAATAACCCAAGGTACTGAAGCATGAGAACAAGACCTTACTTTGCCAGGAGATTCTGTACCAGTCTTACGCTTTTTGACTTTGGAGAAGAAATAAGATCTTTCGAAAAAGGATCCCTGCTTGACATAGCCATACTACGCCGAGTTTTGTGAGCATGTTTTTTAGTAGTTTGTTGTTGCGTGGTCCAGGCGAAACCTCTGCTCCGACAAAGAAGAAGCATGAACACACCTTTTCGTAGCATTTCTGTTCTCGATGAAAAAAACGGAACTAGTTTTGAAGAATGGGTGAGGGCGAGGAGTTGGTCTTCAGCCATTCCATTTTTTTGGGTGGTAATCGGCAAGTCACGTCTGATGATGCGATCGACTAATTCGAGTACATTCACCTCAAACAGATCTGGAACCATACTTGGGGTGGCCCTTGCCTCTGGACATATGAAGCGCGAGTCGTAGTTCTTTCTGCAAGGATTGTTGATTCAACATTCCGTAAGAATAGCGTATACAGCAACATGCATATATGTTTGAATAATGAGGAGTTAAATATTCAGTGGGATGGGCATTGGTATTATGCGAAAAAGACACGAAAAGCCGACATCGTAGGTTTGGTGTAACATTTATACGACACAGGTGTCCAGTACAGTTTTGAACTGTCCAGTGGATTCTGGTACTACCAGTATGAAGAAAGACTTGGACAAGTCCTCACAAAACGCTTTCTCACTTTTGTGTTTTGTTTCAAAAACGGTAAAAAAGTTTTCCAACACTATTGAAACGAGGTAAACATACCTGTAGGGCTACAAGAGGTAAGCATTCTTTCTTATGTGTTGCAAAGATCCTTGCGGCATCTCTTACGGAGAGACCTGGAATGTCCACCTTTTCAGTACTTCCGGCAGTAAAACCACAATTGCTGGTTGCCACACAAGGAAGTCTGGAAAACTGGTTTTTTCTGTTGCTTGTTTTGTCCCCGTTGCCATTCAGAAGGTTTTGGTTATTATTTGGATTGGCTAGAGGGTTCTGACAAGCTTTTACCCCTACTGTTTTCTCTGCCTATCCAATCAGAGACACCGTCGAGGTTCGACTAGAAGAACCCAAAGCAAGATTTGAAGCCGAAAGACTATCTGAAGATGGAAGATCCCAAAGCAGCCAACAAAACTAATTCAATCACGTCCGGTTTTACTCCGGACGACAAGCCACCAACCAATGGCAAGGCGAAAGTTGCGGCTGGAAAGCTGGACAGTCGAATCGCAGGACGACGTGGTGATGTCAGCCGTCTGGCAGATAGGGAAGCGAAGGAAAGAGCCCGCATGAGATTGGGTCCCTCGTTCGGCTCGTACAGAACGCTCGTTGGTCCAAATTCAAAGGAATTCAAGAAGAAAGAACCAAACGCTCTATTGAGGCACTCGAGTAACCGACACCTGAAAGCAATGACAGCCTCCCTTGACTTTCACAGAAAGCCATCTACCAGATTCAGCTTGAGCTCATTCGACGGAACCGAAAACATCGATCTCAAACAGCCGCCACCAGCAAAACCAAGATCAAGTAGCTCTGGCGTAGGCCTGTCCATAGACGACATCGAAGCCAAGGCTAGAGCAAGAGCCAGCTTTTACTCTTCTGCTGTTCGTCTGGACATCACGCAGCTCTCAGCAAAGAGCAAGATGACGGGTGACAGCAGTGACGGCTCTCAAGCCATTGGGAACGACTCTGAGAGCCACGGTCGCCGACCTCCAAGGCTCGGTATAGCCGGCAGCAATCCGGAGGACCTCCAAAAGCACGCTTTGTCTCTTGCATCGACAGCTACCGGGCGTCTCTCGAGAGCCGCCAGCAAGCGAAACATCTCGGACAGACCCGTTTCAACGACAACCAAACAGGTGGATGTCGCTGATTCAGAATTGACTAAGATTCGGGATCTGGATGCGCTTCTTGCGTTCAAGACAGGAATTCCCCTCGATCAAGTGGAAAGCGAATCAAGGCCTGTAGCCGTGCTTGGTCGTAAACGCCCGGTAAGCTCCAGTATTGTTGTGCGAAACAGGTTGCCGACTCCAGGCTCTCCATCGCTATCAAGCCAGCGAATCACAGATGGAATGGACGCAGATGAACTTGTTGCCTACAAGACTAGAATCCCACTTGACTCTGAAAGTCAGCAATCAGAGAATGACGACTCTGATGACTTCTCCCACGAGTCGAGCAATCAAAGACATACCGGCTCCTTTTGTATCGCATCTAAACGAACTGGAATCACCAGTAGCAGGGATCTGGACCAGCTCATCGCCTTCAAGACCGGCATTCCGATTGAAGAAGAGGAGGAGGACGAGAAGGAGGAAATGGTGGTGAGGAACGGGCGAAACAATGCTCCTAAATCGCCTGTTGGCTCCCTTGATGTTGAAAAGCGGTCAACCGTGGAAACTAAGGGAAATCTGCCAGTACCTGGAAACAAAATGGGCTACTACCCGAATTGCAACAAGGGGAAAGAAAAGGGAGGAGATGTCGAAGATCTCAGAGACACTAGTGACTTGGCTGTCGCAACTGAAGTCCTCGAAGAAACCGAGGATGCCTTCATACCCTCGGCGATTGAATATGACGCAGAAGCTAAGCCACCCATCTACAAGAATCGTCGGTTCCGTCTCTATAGCGCCTTAACGGCATGCCTTGTGATTGTCGTAACTGTTGCCATGGTCAAGCTGTTTGCATCCAAAAAAACGGCAGACAAAAACCAACCAAACATAACGGACCCCGAGAAGGAGAAAGATCTCACTATGAGGGCACAACTCGAACTTGTGGTGGGATCAGAGCAACTCAACGACTCAAGAAGCCCGCAATACCGTGCAATGACGTGGCTCATGAATGACGATCCGATGCAACTAGGTACCGAGGATGAGAACCTTGTCCAACGTTTCCTCCTGGCTTCATTCTACATTCACTCACATGACTATGGGGACTGGGTGTCCTGCAATGCTCCGAATGCAACGGCTCCCGAGGACACATGCTTCTATCAGCAAGTAGGTAAGTCTTGTGCAGTGATCTGTCATTTTTCACAAAGCACACATCTCAACCGAAACTTCCGTAAACATAGTGGATCTCTACCCACGGAAATACAGGTCGGTCCCTTCATATAGGTGGCTGTCGGGCGAACACGAATGTCAATGGGCGGGCCTTGGTTGTGACGAGTCGGACTATTTACGGACGATCGATCTCTTTGCCCAGCAAGTTAGAGGCACCCTTCCAGCCGAATTGACTAAACTGAGATTTCTGCAGGGAATTAGGTTCAATCTCAACGAACTCCACGGAACACTTCCAGAAGAGTTCGGCCTCATGCATCATTTGGTTCATTTGGAACTGCATTTCAACTTTCTAACAGGTTCACTTCCAAACCGCTGGTCAGAGGCGCGGAGTTTACAAGCCATCAACATTGGAGAGAACTTTCTTACAGGGACAATTCCTTCTGGAATTGAAGGTATGGTCAATTTGAAAGGAATGTTTCTCTTCGGGAACACTCTGACTGGTGCGCTACCAGCGAGCTTGGGCAACATGGCGATGCTGAGTAAGTCGAAAGATTGCCGCCGGCGATAAGTGATAAGTAAACATGCTTCCTGATTCGATCTTTTCATTCAACGTCCGAAGAATATGTGAGACTTCATGATAATCAGTTGAGCGGTTCTCTTCCGTCAGAGATTGGGCGGCTCCATCCGGAGGAAATCTGGATGCACAACCAACCGATTTCAGGTACAATCCCTTCTGAAATTGGAACTCTAGGCAATGTCAAGGACTTGCGCTTGTCTTCATCCGCTCTAAACGGGACAATTCCAGAAGAACTCTTCAGTTTGTTGAGACTGTCCAGAATTGATCTTTTTAAGTCTGGTCTGACAGGGACTCTCAGCACAAGAGTTGGGCAAATGGAAAATCTAAGTATCCTCAGGATTCATGACAATTCGATGTATGGTGAAATTCCGGATACTCTGGGCCAGATTTCAGATCTCTCTTCTTTGTGGGTTCAGGGGAACAGCTTTACGGGGGACGTACCACTCCAACTCTGCACATTGAAAGATGTGGGGGGATTGGAGCAACTGGTCGCTGACTGCTTGCCGTCCAACATTACTGGAATTGCCCAAAACCCGTGTACTTGCTGCGACATATGTTGCAATGTAGACTCGGGGTTTTGCCAACGTCAAGGCACCTAAAGTGAAATGATAATATGAATAAATTGCAATGGGATTTTTCAAAGCCTTCTTCCGCTAGTAACACGATATAATCACAACACCAGCTGAAAGTTTGCAATTACTCAATCCACCTGCATCTTTGAGGGTAGTGCATGCGCATTTCTACAACAAGGATCTTTGTAATGAGTGGGAATGCTCGGAGATTCAAGTCTATGTGTTGACCAGCGCTTTGTCAGTCGAATAAAATATCTCCGGGTTCGAGTGTCCATACATACAGTACTGCTACGTCCATGACCCTGGACTGGTGTAGTCCTAGAAGAATTTCTTCAGAATGATGACTCGTAAAAAATGCAATGTTGGACAACTGAGACCTCTACATTTGGGGCTTTGGGTAGCTGCATCTCACCCTCAGAGCAGCAGTGCAGTATTTTGAACATGGCCAGTCAATCCTCACTGGAGAACGTTCTTACGAATGAAGAGGAATCGTCGGGGATCACTGCTACACAATCATCGTTGACTGGAAGAGACCCCAAGAGCTCTTCCAACCTACCTAGTGTTTGTTGCGCTTTTTTGGCGTCAATGACAACTGGAGCAACCACTTACGCCTTTGGCCTGTACGGGAGCACACTCCAGAGAAACTTGCGTTTGAGTCAATCTCAGCTTGTCACCATTAGTACCGCTGCTTTTTTTGCAGGATTATTCAGTTGGATTCCTGGGATGTTCATCGACAGATTTGGGACTCGGCTCGGGATTTCTTTGGGAGGCTTGACTGGGTCTTCAGCATTGCTTATATACTGGGCTGTTGCCAAGAGATTTATCGAAATCTTTAACTCTTCATGGGTTGTTTTTGTGCTCTCAGCTTTGGGGGTGGTAATTTTCTTGTCTTGCGCACTGGTTACCGGTTCTGTTTTCAAGATACTTGGTAGCAACTGTGGCCTTGGCACAAAAGGGGCTGCTGTTGGAGTTGCTAAGGCTTATGTGGGTCTTGGTGCTGGTACCTACGCCTGTTTGTTCGAATCCATTCGTACACCGTCAACATCAGACTTGGACCTCCTCCCTATGTTGGCTACTTTTTTTTTGGTCGCTGCAAGCATTCCCAGTTGGATCATTCTCCCAAACAAGCAGAACGAAGGGAACGTGCCTGATGTTCTAACTCCAAACCACTTTAGAGTTCTATACTGTTCCTTGATCATTCTTGCGGTCCTCATTGTATCAACATCCTTGTCAGAGCTCTACAGCAAGGAGCAGGAAAGCAGCAAAGAAGCATCACCAAACTACTTCTTGACAGTTGCCATCTTAAGCGTTTGGATCGGACCCATCGTCGGTCAACATTTTCTTCCTCGGAATGAAATTACAGCAGCTCTAGCGCTCATACAAGACGAAGAACAGGAAACTCTTTTGGAGCCTATGGAATCGAATCTACATGAGCCCACGAGTGATTTCCATGCTGACTCGCTCGCAAAGCTACATTCCCCAGAAAACACAAACGAGGCCAGTGAAAACAGTGATGCTGAAGATGATATAGCTTCAGTGAGTTCCGAACGTGGTGGAAGTAAAAATCTGTATCAGATGTTGCAGACACCAGAGGCCTGGCTCATGATATGGACTACTACTATACTGGTGGGAGCTGGAACTGTGGAAACGAATAACTTGGGTCAAATGGTTGATTCGTTGGGGTTTCGACCCGTTGTGACATCTGCGAGCAATTCCATTTTTTCAGTTGCTCAGGCAGCTGGAAGAGTTGCGACTGGGGCTCTTTCGGAAAGCGCCCTAGTGTGGAATACCAAGAGGTGTCTGATCGACAAAGGAGTTCCTCGGCCTTTTTTTTTGGTTGCTGCAAGTGTTGTCGCCATCCTTGCCCATAGTATTTTAGCCGCATCTACGTCTGAAACACCGTTTGTTATTGGGATGGCGCTCTCTGGATACTCTTTTGGGATGGTCTGGCCAATGATGGTGCTGATAGTTGGGGAGCTTTTCGGAACAGCTCATGTGGGGGCCAATTACTTGTTCTTTGATGGTTTCACATCTGCAGGAGGCACATTTCTGTTGTCGAAAATTGTGGCTCAAGATGTTTACGAAGCACACATAGTTTCTGATGACAAGTCCGGCGGAGCATCGTCGGACAGTGCAAGGTGCATCGGACAACAATGTTTCCAATTGACGCATGTTGCAATCGCAATACTATGTGTTACATGTGTTGTGTCGAGTTTGATAATGCAGTACCTGACACGGCATTCCTACATGAGCAGCCATTTGGCATGAAGAACAGGTCAAGCTTGGGAATTTGAAAGGATAGGAATGCTCTTCTGTATCCTAAAACTAGCAAGGTAGCACGGTGGAAACAATAGCAAGATGTTTTCTGTATTGGAGGTTTAGGTCGCTATGTAGATGCAGCTGTTTATGTTGTTGCAACTACAGAACTGTAGGGCGGCCAATTCCAGTCCTGATCAGACCCAGACAATTGAGTCATGTTAGTCAACAAACGTGGTGGTGGGTGACCAACAAAACCCAACGTCAGCGTTAAAAAGCTTGCGTTTCGCCCAGTACATTTAGTCCGCGTACTGACAGTGGTTCGTTCCGCGACGTGGGAGAGTGGCAATTGCAGTTGATCACCGATCCTTCCATTGCACATTGAAACCCTCACCAACCTTCAGATCAAGCATTTGAAATCTTTTCCTTCCGAAGGTATGTAGACTTCGTGAGCAACATCACATCATTATGTTGGGGGACTGACTGTCACGGGATGTTGGGAGACACAGAGCACGATTGATGAATTATGGTGTTTTTCGTCGCTCTGGTGTGAATGTACTCCGACTACCAGCGCTCCTACGTGCTACTCCGACTAGTGTTGAATTTTCGTGAACTTTCTTGGGTCAGCAACGCAACTTCTCTTGAACCATTTGAACTGCAGACTTTTGAGAAACTCTCATCTTTTGACGTGGAGACTCACCTATCATTCATTTTTGCTATCTTCCGCGGAATTGTAGATTGGCTGCTACCCCTCATATTTTCCATTCCACTTCAGGAATCGGTTTTGACGGCTGAAACATTCTGATTCTCTTTCGACGAATTGCGCCAAACCGTCAAGTCGTTCAATCTTCTTTCTGATGAGACCAAGCAACTTTCCTCAAGACATGACTTCGCCTTCGTTTGAAGCTCTCGACGAGTCTGAAGATAAAAGTCAGCAAAGCGAACCCTCCCAAGACTTTCATTCTCGTCGACGCTCTAAGTACCCTTCTACGCCAAATGGTGACATAGTAGTTGTAGAACCCTCCTTTGACGAGAGCGATGGTAGGGGGCCCGCTGGGGATAGAAATCTAGGTGGACCAGAACGCCGATCGTCCCCTTTGAGCGAGAAAAAGTCGAGAGGTGTTCGAGGGCATGAGAGGAATCTATCAGAACACTTCTACGATGCAACAACCTTGAGCAACGAGCCAACTGATGGTTTTAGATCTTACTCTATAGCTGCTGCTGGCCAGAAACACCGACGCGGTCTCTCTTCAGATGTATCGAATCCAGCTGAAGCTCACCGACGCATAAACTCGATCGGCAACTCTTCTTCGATAAGAAAGCAAGACTTCGGCCAAGAACGTCAGCATCAGCGAGTTGACAGTGCCTTGGATATATTGACCGCTGCTGCTGACGTATCCAGGGAAGAACTGGCTATTGCAGCTGGGGAGAGAGTACGAGGTCAACGTAACCCGTGGGAGGTTCAAGGCCGCCGACGTTCTCCCGTTGAAATGGTGACCTATGATCACAGTACTGGGGATGGGCAATCACTACCTTCCCAACCGCCTGGACGCCATATGCCCTATCCCCAACCAGGTCCCCCACCTCGGCCACCATACTATGGCGCACCGATTCAATATCATCATCCTTACCCACCACCTCCTCCAGCATACTACTCTCATCCGAGTCATGCATATTCAAGCCAAATTCCAGCACACCAACCCACATCAGGTTATCCTGTACAGTACTCGCGCGGTCATGACCCGTACAGCAAAAGTGCTCAAGTTCAACAAGCAGCAATGAATCGCCCAAGAAATGATTTGAATCGTATCCAGTCGTCACAACATGTGGGGTATCCTGGGAAAGATGTGGAAGAGAAAACAAGTGAAGCAGCCTGCATGACCCCACCTCCTCCTCCTCCTCCTCCTGTCTCTTCTTCTCACTATCAGAGAGGCACGACACAAGGTGTACAAACTTTTGTGACATCAATCGGTGTTAACGAAGGCGGGAGAACGTTTCGCCCATCTGGTTCACATCAGAAAGGCACCAATTCTGAAGTCACCGAAGCTCCACCTGTTCGTGGCCACCACAGAAAGACGTCTTCAATTTCGAGTCTGGTATTCCTAGGCGACAACCCTGAAAATGGGGAGACAGGACACCATCGATCTACTTCGTCGTCTGTTTCCTTCTTGCAGGGTTTAGATGTTGGACTGGAAGGAGATGCTGCTTTTCTTCATCATCTACAAGCTTCGACAGGAGCCACGGCCTCTGGATACAGCACAAAGCAAGTTGCCGGCGAAACAAAGGCGTTGGCACAAACTCAAAATCCCTCGAAAGATGACGAACATGCACAGAGTAAGCTGGCGTCAGGCGGGACCAGCAAACGCGTTAGACGGAAATGTACTGTGGATGGTTGCCCAAACCGAGTTGTTCAGGGCGGTCTATGTATCTCTCATGGAGCAAAGCGAAAGCAATGCAAACATCCAGGTTGCACGAAAAATGTGAAGAAAGCAGGTTTGTGCAGTACGCATGGTCCAGCTCGAAAGAGATGCGAAGCTGGCGGTTGCAATAAAGTAGCCGTTCAAGGCGGGCGGTGCATTGCACATGGCGCGAAGAAGAAACTTTGTTCCGTCGATGCCTGCGCGAAGCAGGCTATTTTGGGCGGGATGTGTAAGAAACACCACGATCAAAACCATCACCAAACTAGCCGTGTCGTGCCTCCCCCTGTAGAGTCTTTTGGGCAGTGCAGAGAAATCGAGAGTAGCAGTCGATCTCAACCTCAACCTCAGGTGCCACAAAATAAGTCGAATCCATCACGGAAGCGCACTCATACCAGAGGGTTGTCAATCTTTCAAGAGATGAGCGCGGACACGGTTGGAAATCTACTCTTGTCAAATCCGGATGATTCCCCGAATGCCCCAGCACCTCAGAGACCTGGAACTACATACAACAGGGAATTCGGCATCTACTGATACGTCTTGTTTTGACTTGAAAGACCCCAGTTTGCAAGAGGATGGGAATCCTTGCTTTAGTCGTCGTGCTCCATAAGACTATTTGATCAGATTACAACGATCGCAAACTGGATGGAAAGGCACGTGATGCACCTACTATGTTCAATCTAAACTATAGTGGAGTAGTTGCATGGCCAACTTTAAACATCGAAATACGCAGATGCAAGTTTACAACGATCCCAAATCGGATGGATAGATAGACAGAATTTGCACCTACTTTAAGCACTCTAAACTAAACTGGAGTAGTTGTACGACCTACTTGCGGACTTTCGGAGATGTACTAAGTTCCTGTTTCCACCAAAGCTCCTTACTTAGAAAACTTGTCTTCCAACAGATCCGGCAACCACACATCCTCAGAGGCGTTTTTCTCGTTTTTTGCTACAATCAAACTCGCCAAAGCATAACGGAAGGACGACTGGTTGCCCTTCTTTTCTTGCTCCATGACAGCTCGCCAGACACCAAGAAAGGTTTCATGATGGTCTCGTTGAGTTGGTGAGCTATTGAATTCGTTGGGCATTTGTGTTGTTTTGTCAGTGTTGTTGCCAATTAAAGAGAATTCTCGATTTTGTGTTTCACCACTAAATGATGCACAATGTGGTAAAGATAGAATTGAAGCTGATTGGCCAACGCCGGCATTCCGGTTGTCAATCTCTTCAAGATTCCCACCCTCAATGGGCTCAGAGATAGACTTAGGCTTAGGGGGCAAACTATTCTCAACATTTTCTTTTTTTCCGACGACAGACGGCTGTACCATATAATCAATCTTGTCCTGAAATGGACGTTGGTAGTGAGCGAATGCACCACTTTTCTGTACGGGTTCGTCATTCTCATCTACCGACAACGAGTCACCCGGCATCCTAGATTCGACCGACAGCCGGGCAGCTCCGCAGTCATGTTTGTTCAAAACACCGTTCCTGTCAAGTTTCGGGTTCCAATTGGAGCGGATAGCAGCCCGTCCAATGTCGAGAGAAGAATTATCCTTTTGCTTTAGGTATGTGTTCGGCTCACAGGCGGGGGAAACAGCTTCCATCAGTCCAGCAGCTACACTTGGGGATGAACAATTCGACTGAGTGTTGTCCTCAAACAACCGTCTTTGTGAAGAAACTGTGCCAGCGACGTTTCTAATGTTGGTCTTTCCCCTCCGTCTTTGAGTAGCTTCAACAAACATAGCGCTCCTTGCATAATCTTGCACTACAAAATGAATGCGATTTTCAGATTTTGAACCTCCCACGAGGCGCTTCTTTTCGTGCTTCCCTGCTTTGGTTTCCACGAGGTGGTGTTTTTCCTTCGTCCCAACTTTGATTACCTGTGATGTTTTCAGGCCATGTGAGTCGTCTCTTGAGGCCCGTCTCCGCTTGCGCCTGTACAAATCACCGTCTAGTTTCATAGGAACATCTGGGTACATATTGTTGTCTTCTGCACCATTCGTGTTTGCGGCGACGTTGGTACGCTGCTCGCTGCAATTACCATCCATAGATGCTGCATTTCGTTTGCAAGTAGTGGTTATCCATTCTGGTGGGGAGTTGGGACTTTTCACTCTTGCGAAAGATACAATGTCCATATTCCGTTCACTCGCCGGCCATGCATTTGTAGGCTTCTTAGTGCGTCCTCTTGACAAGAATCTCGAGTCATTTGTCTTCTTCACAACACGTAGTCTGTTTGTTAAAAACTGAGAGCATGCGTCGAAAAGCAAAAAGTGATTTGTTCTCTCACTCACCTCATCCATGGTTCTCGATCTCGTCGTCCGATACTGATAACATCATTCTCTTGTAGCATGTAATCGCTTCGTTCAGGTGTAATCGTAATCAGATGGGGGTTCTTCCCGACCACGTTTCTAAGCTTGAGAGAGTAAGGTGGATAAGAAACCAGGATCTTATCTTGTGACAAGAGCCCAGCTACTTACAGACGACCAACACTATCAATCATAATCATAACTTTGCTCAACGACCGAATGTTTTGCGCCACAGGTTTGCAGTGCAATCTGCAATACTTCTCACAGGGACATGATTCCCACCACCAGCTGGCGAGGTTGGTGCGGCCTAAAACTAAAGGAAAAATCTTTGCATCCAGTTTAGCCTTGCTAGGACAACTGGAATGCAAGGGAATCAGACCCAATTGGGCACTTTCCTTTTTCATCTCTTATTCCTTTGAACTTCTGGACACCATTTCATCTGTGCTCAAGCTTCAATCTCGGCTTATTCTATTAGTGTGAGAACTTTGGGGTTCGGAGGAAATAATGGGGGTTCCCAGCAAATGACAGTTCGTTCAGCCTACTACAGTAGCATGTATCTGTTAGGCCAGGGGGACGCACCACGTATATTCTTTAACTGGCAGCGTCGCTACGACACGTTCTCCGGTTTCAGGATGGATACACACTAGAAGAGATACAGTTTCTAGCGCGCTATAGTGTGTTGTATCAGCTATAATCCATCGTAGCACAGAGCGTTGAATCTTCGATCGTCGAAAAGACGAGTTTGCAATCGGTACACGTACAGTATGCCAAAAGCCACAAGACTCAAGCGATCAAAGACACTACTACATATGTGCGGCAGGCAAACCAAGAAAGTGGCAGAGTGACAGGGAAACATACATCGGAGATCCCCAGTTTTTGCTTTTCGTCAAAGAGTTCTGTAAATGGTCAAGTTTCAATAACCCCAAGCGTTGTGATGAATTTTGTTGCTCAGCTGGAGGAATATCTTCGAGATTTGGGAGTGGAATGTAGGTTTCAAACACTTTTTCGAAGGGGTCCATTTTGGCCCCCCCATCATTTGAACACTTTTCTGACAACTGCACCTCTTGTTTTGATGAAACATGAAAGCTCGGAAGAAACATCCAGGTACGTATGTGGAGCATATGATGAAAATTGATCTGCTCTAAAAGTAATGATTAGCAGAATCTCAATTTGTCAACCTCTTGTGGGTTACCCCTTGTCTTCCACTCGAAGGCGTCAAGGAAGCTTCTGAAAGAGCGATTCTCAAACTGAGGACACTTCAAAACGATTACGTGAGCGCCGTGCGAAAGGCAAATAATGGAGAAAGACATCCGGATACAACATTGTTTCGTTCTTCGGATCTTCTTCATCCTTTTCTACTTGCAGCAAACTACCCCAATGCTTCGCCAAAGCTTCTCGACACTAGTTTCAAGGCGATGAAAACACTGATGGAGGCCAATGCTATTTGTCCTGGTGATGGAATGAACATGGTACGGGTTTGGATGATTCAGGCACAAGTAGTAGTCAGCTATTCTTCAAAAGAATTGAGTACTGCATCAGCTGTTTCTGGATCACAGACAGGAGATTCTAGCTACTCTGTGAACACGGCACAGCCTTCCGGATGGTTTGGAGGTATACTTTCGTCAACGTCGTCGTCAGCGGTGGCAACTGCATCTATAATAGAAAGAACGACAAACTCGGTTGCTACTAAGACTGCCGTTTCATCGTCACATGGCCAGGCTGGTTCCGGAAGGTTGCATGCTAAGGATCTGGAAAAACTTGCCATGGATATTCTCAGCTGTTTGTTACAGCTACTAGAGTTGAGAGACTTACCCGTGACTACGGACCAATGGATTCAATCTGTTACGTTATGCTGCCTTTTGTATTTGCCGTCGAGACAGAATGTCCGCCAGGCAGCACATTCGACACTTCCTCAAGTATTGTCTTTGCTGATTCGAGAAGAAGCAGCGGTTCCATTGGCTCTTAAAACTTGGGATGATTTGTTGTTATGCGCGGTTGGTGTAGAAAGTCTCGCGAAAGAGAAAGCACCACAAGCAAGTACTTTCCAAGGAGCCTTCCGTCAATGTACACCAGGAGAAAATGATGGTCCACATCCTCCATCACCTGCTTTAAGTCTCGAGTTGATGGCTACACTTCTAAAAGAGGCCCCAACTATATTTTCTCATAGGGGCCAAGAAACTCTTCAGGTGACTGCCCAAGTCTTGCTCAAACAATCTACGGCTGCCAATGCTGCACCTCTAGAATACTCCAAAGCCGTCCAGTTCGTACTGGTTTTACTCCGAACACAGACAAGAGAATGGTCTTCTGAATGCAGAGAGTTGATAGGATCACTCACAAAACAGATCGTCCTTGCAACAGAAGCTCTCAGAAAGCAGGCTGATTTTGAAGACGGATACGTTTATAGCATTTCAAACAAGAATCTCGAAGCGTCAGCCCGAAACTTAGAGACACTGCAAGGGCTGCCCCCAGCATTATTGTGGAAAGCTTCTCTCTGTCTCGAAGTGTTAAACTCCTTGGTTCATGATGGGACAATGGAAGCAGTGTGGCTACACCCGGATGTAGTTGTGCCCCTGCTGGAGGCGACTAGCGACCTCTGTACAATCGGTGCTAGTTGCAGAGAGCATATCAATCTTTTTATACTTGCGAGCCGGAAAAAAGAACATGGGCTGTTCTATTCGGCTGAAACTTTATCCTCCCTAAGTTTTTGGCAAAACGGAAAGACAAAAGATGAAAAGTACATTCTCGGTGATACGTTGTGGATTGGATTAAGTGTCATTTTGAAGATTGTTGAGTCCCTTGATGAAGTTGCCTTGGAATCTTCTTTTGCGCCTGCTCTGGCAGTTCTACAACATTATCTAAAACGTCTGCCTGCGAGCGGTATCATCGTCAAGAGGGCACTGGAAGGATATTTCTCTTTGGCAAAAGCATCCTTGCACTTGCCACTACTTCGCCATGTGCTGCTGTCGAGTTTGTGCAAACTGTCTCTGCCAAAGTGGGGAACACGAGATTCTTCTTTTTGCTTGAAAGACCATCATGTTGCCACCTTGATATGCCTTTTGAACGTTGTACATAGATTTCACGACCGAATTGAATCAGAGTGGTCGGTCATATTACAAACATTTCAAAAGCTGTCAAACGCTCCAATTGCATCACCTCATTTGTCTGATCGGGCTTATGTTGGTGCCTTGAGTATCTCAGCTGTATACGCTCGCTTCGCTTCTTTTACCACATGTCTGTCAGACAAATCCTTGCTTTGTTTCGTGAAGGCTTTGAGGGAAATTGCGGTACTAGATGAAACAGCAAGGGCAGTTACTAATCCAGTGAGGGGAGCGGATGTGCTGAAAGTGCCAAGCAAGCCAAAGGACGGTAGTGGAACGGATGACAAGGGAACCATCGGAGAGAAAATCATGAGCATTGGCGTGCGCGCAATTTACGGAAACGAAAACCCAAATCCTCAGAGTGATGATGTTCCACTCACAGAACGTACGAAGAACACATATTACCACGATTATCAAGTCGAATTTTGTCGTCGCTTAGGAAGTGCGAAGCACCCTGTCTGGCTTGGCATTTCTCCTTTTGCGTTTGCTCTCCTAGCGGATGTTGCAATGGCGAACTCATTTCGGTATGACCGATGTGGGGATACAATATTGCGAGAACTGTGTGCTCTGGCTGCAGAATCACCGCCTACGCGTCTTTTTGCAATGGACATGATGTCCTTGCTCACTATAACACATTTGTCGCACAGTGTAGAATTGCCAACATCGTTTGTCGGGCCAGGGAAGATTGTATTTGAAGATCCTCGACAGAACCAATATTTGGCAGCCGAGCAAACGGAACCTATCGATTGGAGAGAAATCACGTCCGTACCACAGCTCGGCTTGTTTGGTCCACTATGCGACTTCATACGACAGACATCAGTCGCAAGTGCTGTCGAAGCTGGGCTGGAAGCACTTCATTCAGTGCTCGAGAGCTCAGGTCACAAGCTAAAGGCTGAGGCGTGGAATGAAATAATACATGCAATATCGTCGATCCCTTCAAATGTTCGATCATCGACGGATTGGTCGGAAAGCTGCTTCATTGCATTTAGATGCTTGAAGTTGATTGTAGATGACTTCTTGGACGAGATGGGATCGTCGGATGTTCTTGCATCGTTGCTTGATTGTTGTTCAACTTTCGGTTCTTCACGCCACGATGTGAATACCTCGTTGACTGCAATTGGACTGCTATGGACGATTGCAGATCAAGATAGTGCTTCAACGTCAATTGATGTGAGTTACCCCATCCCCACTGACACGCACACTTTCAAGTCGTTTCCAAACCCAAAGGACCACTCATACTTCGTTTCTGTAGCTAGCCCTCTCCAAATTGGTATCCCTTTCAGCAGATCCAAGAGCCGAAGTAAGTTCCCCGCAACAGTGCTGAAGTGTCGTTGACTACGCCTTCCTAACCCGTCGGAAACGAAATAGGTGCGGAATTGCTCAGTAAACACTCTGTTCTCCTGCATTGCTGGATGCGGCCAAACGTTTACACCTACCCAATGGCAGGCATGCATCTGCAACATGATTCTATTTGTATATGCTCTTGTTCTTGAAAACGTAGGGAGGGATGACAACGATTCCCCTGGTCGCAACACCGATGGAGATGAGAAATCGCGTTACATCGTTTCGATACATCATTCGAGAGATTCTGCTGGGAAGCAATGGATGGGAACACAGGTGTTGGTGCTAAGAGGGTTGTCTCGAGTATTGCGCACATTCTTTCTTTCCCTTCTGGATACGACTGACGATGGCTCTGGATCTGGAGAGCAGAATGACACTCCTTGGTTTGAACAGGCATGGAACTCAATTCTAAGTCACTCCTTCAATGCTGCAACCGAGACAGGCGGTAGAGATACTCTGAACTTGCGAATCGCAGGCATCGAGCTCTTAGTTCTATGTAACCAACTTGCTTGTAAAGGTGGTGCGCAGGCGGCGGTTTCTCCAGTTCGTGTAGGGACAAACATGGAAGTTGTAAATGGTGCGTTGCGGAGCGTTCGCAGTCCCGGCAAGGCCTCTCCTTCCAGCAAGAAGTCCCCTCAAAAGTTTCACTCTACCATAACTGAAACTTGGAGAGAGAATTTATTCCTAGACGCGTTCGAAGTCCTCGATTCGTATAGAGAATATCTTGAAAGTGACTCTTTAGTCGACAAGGACTCCACCCTGCAGGTCCTCAGCCATTTTGCTGGTGACTTGAACAAGCTATATGAGTGTTGTAGAGACAACGAGTTTGCTGAGGAAAGGAGAGGGAATGAGTTGGTTTCCTTGACCAATGATACAGCGCTCGACCACCAGCCTGTCAGTGAAGAAGACACCCTCATGGAACGATTTGTTCGGATTGTAAAAACCGTCGCCATGAAATCCTCTGGTGGCCAGGAGGCGCGATTTCTTTCTCAAGCTCAAAGATCGTGTGTTGATCTATTACGATATTTGGCACAAAATGGTTCGTCCGAAGCATTCATCAACTTGTCATTCTTGGCAAGTTCATCGTTTTTTAGGTCAGTCCCTTTCATGATTCTTCTGCACTTGCTTTGAAATGCTCACCATTGATTCTGTAGAGAACGAGAAGACAACGGAAAACCGAAAAAGGGTAAGAAAGTTTAACAGTTTCTTCGTTTTCGCTGCTACTGCCAATGTTGCTCACATGTTATGTACAATGTGCGCTAGGTGTTGATATTCTAAGTCACGAAGCATCAAACGTACTTTGTGAGGAAATACCCAATGAACATGTGTTGGACGAATGCAGAGTGCTGGTTCTCTCCCGCCTCCTTTTGGTTCTTTATGATCGAAAGGATTCCGAAATTGAAATTGTTCAAGAAGACGAAGTCTCATTCAAACTCCTAACACGTCTAATCTCGCCCTGCTTACAAAGCGCGAAAGAGCTGGAAAGAAGCATCGAGAGTGGTTCGGATGCAAATGGTTATGAGATGCAGCTCCTTGATGTGTTGTGGGAAAGGCTCTGTGTGACCCTGACAAACATGTTATCACTAGCATCTGATGGAGTAAAGATTGCCGCCATCCCCCATGCTGCTGATCTGGCAGAATTGGTTAACAGCATATCGGAATCGACCAATTCCAAGTTTTCTTCCAAGCTGTGCGACATTCTTGAACTAGGTGCACTGAGGTGCTTAGAAGTCGCAAATTGCTCCCGTTTCAACCCAGAAAATCTGACTCTTTTTGGCTCGTGTTTCCGCGGGATTTGTCGTTTAGATTCAGCAGATACGTCCCTTCCCTACATCGCGAATCAAGCATTTAGTGCAGTGAATCATGTGCAGCCGGACGCTCCCTCAGAATCGGAGGACTTTCGGTCAATCAACTTCAAGGTTGAAGCTTGTGTTTTGGCTTGCCAGATAATGCAAGACACCCGGGGAATTGATCGTGTTATTGTTGCTGTTTTCCCGTCACTGTGCCAGTTGGTTAGAGCGGAAGACTCGCGGTTGCGTGAGGCTGCTGGAGGAGTTTTGTCGCACGTGAACGTTGGGCAACTCTTGAACGACACCCAGACTCGATGCGAGTTAGCCGAAACTCGTGCTCAGGTAGCTGAGAATCGACTATCTGACTTGTCTAGTCAAGTGAAGCAGCTTCTGAAAGAAAAGGAAGCTTTGGAGCAGCAACTAGCTTTCATCAATCACTAAGGTAGTCTATCATCATAAAGCTGGGTGTTCTTCGACATGAGTTCGCACCGGTAGTAGCATGGTTGGCGAATCCTATCACGGGAACTCCTCGTTTTGTTAAAGTCTCTCCTATTTATCTAGTTGGCACTTAATGCGGGAAGGATGAAATGGAAAAGACCCAACTTGGCCTGCAGTGGAGTGGAGCTAGTTGGAGTGGACCCGTCATCGCTCAACAAGACGAAATTGTATTCTCCTTGCATTCGGGCGACAACTGGAGTTTTCTCGGTCATTGGCTTCACGCTGAGAGGTGCTGTGCTGGTGTATTCGAACGATTCTCCAGGTTTCAGAATGGGTTGGCGACCTGTCACCCCGGGCCCTTGAACAACGTCCTTGTTGGAGTTACCGATGGTTTGGATTTCAAAACGACGTGAGACCAATTGAATGGACTGTTTTGACTCATTCGTGATTCGAATGTTGTAAGCAAAGCAGTGCCTATCCTGCGCCGGGTCGGATCTTTCGGGGCGATAGGATGAAGTAACCGCCACCTTAACGTCTTCAGACGTCTCTTCAGAGTTATCATTCAGTGGTACTTTAATGTCTCCAGACTGCATATCAGCATCACCAGGAAGCGTAGACGCAGGTGTGGAGGAGGGACTTGAAGCTGGCTTTGCAGCTGCCGGGGATACTTCGACTTCTTCGTCGTCCTCGTCTTCTTCGTCGTCCTCGTCTTCATCTTCCGCACGGAACGGCTTCACGCGCTGGTCTTCAGGGAAAATGAAGTGGAACGTCCCCAAATCAGCAGTCGACTCTCCCCCTGCCTTGATTTGTTCGTCTGACGCAGTTTCCTGTCCTTCTGCGAGCGTCACGTACCGGTACTCTCCACGCATACGAGCTGCGATAACAGTAGTTCCGATAGGACGAACGGATAGCGGTGCAGTTGACGTGTACTCAAATACCTCACCAGGTTTCAAAACAGGGGTACGTCCAGTGACTCCTTCACCTTGAACAACATCTTTCATGGAAGATCCAACAGTCTGTATCTCAAAACGGCGGCCCAGCAACTGGATCGTTTCTGTCGGAGAGTTATTTGTGATTCTGATGGTATACTGGAAACAATGCTTCCTCATGGGGGGATCAGACTGATCCTTATTGTACACAGAGGATACTTCAACTTGGAGTGGGCCAGTAGTGGTCTGAGAAGATGGCTCCACAGGAACATCAATTTCTCCTTTTGTGACGTCCTCATCCCCTGGAAGACGCGGGCGTCCACCAGCAGCTTCAGCTGCAGCGGCTTCTCTGGCACGTGCAGCACTTGATTTACTTCCAGCTGCATCGACTGAACTTGGAATGTCAGAGGAGGAATCTTCTTGTCCCAATTGCTCTCGACGAATCTTCTTCACCTCTTCTCTTGCTTCCTTGAGGGCCTTTTCCATCGCCTTGGTTCTGGATTCTGGTGTTTCTGGCAACTTTCCGAGCAAATCCTTCGCGCGATCACGCTTCTTTTTGTTGTCTTCTTCAATTTCGCCCATCAATCGCCTCATTGTGCGTTCTCTACGCTCTTTGGCTTCTCGATCTTCCCGGAGTCCAGGGAATCTCATGTCCTCCTCGTATTGTTGTTGGGCAGATTCAAGATTCTTGCGGCGTTCTGCCATCATTGCACGACCCCGAGCCGCTCGATCATTTCGGATCTCGCGGTCCAATAGTGAAGCCGCTCGAGTAGGAGAAATGCCAATGTCGTAGATCTCCGTGTGAACGGCATAACCTTTGGAACCGACATCAATGCCCTCTGGCGGTCCACCCATCTTCGCTGCCAGATTCCTGAGGTATTCGATTTTTTCATCAGGTTCTCCAAGCTGCGTTGCATCCCTCAATCGTTCATTGACCCCGAACCAAGGGTCACGTCCATACCTTCTTTTCAGGTCATTGTTTGCCTCAACCCAACCTGCGTGGTCTTTTCGTAGTCTCAAATCAGGCAAGTCGGACTTCCTAATTTGGCGCATGACAGAAAGGTTTTCCTTTCGTTCTTCTGGAGACATTTTCTGCACCAGCTGGTCGTCTGGGATTGCGTCTTCTTCAGTTTCCTTGAAATAACGGCTGGGACGAGGTTTGATGAGAGGATTTGGATCCCAAGGATCCAATTTCAGTCCAGTAAAGGGAGATTTTGCCCCGGAATAGGAAGACACAAGCTCTCCATCTTCGTCGTCTTCCTCGTCTTCGTCCACCTCATCGTCATCCATTCCCAAGTAGCTCCCCGAAGAAGAGGCCATTGAAAGGTTCAAGTCGTGACGATTCACAGCACCAACATCATTGTTCATGCTGAAAGTTCCTGCATTTCTAATCCCAATGCCTCCCAACGAGAGTGGAACAAAAGCTTTTGCGAACGGAACTACTTCTGCCTGTGCCAAGAATGCACCAAGGGCGAGGGATGTTGATCTCATTTTACTCTAACGTTTGATCAGCTTGTTGACGTAAGAAAAATGTCAGCTGTCGATTACTTTTGAAAGAAGGATGGAGAAAAATAGAAGTTTTCCGAAAAGAAAAATCCATTTCATTCTGCTGGTGTAGTACGTGTGCGGGGTACGGGCTACCCCACAAAGATCCTACGGCCAAACAGGGATGATGTCACCCGAACTTTTCCTCAACGAACATCTGGACTGTTCGAGCTTGATTGGCTTTCTCTCTTGCCAGTTCTTGATGAAGAATTGTGCCTACACGTCTTATCAAGTACTGGGTGAAGCAGATACACTGCACATGGAAGCTGGGAGAACTGTGGCCAGCATGGGTGTCCCGCACGTGTCGTAGCGACAAAACACGTATATCAATCAGACTGGATTTCACACCATGGGTTTTGGTCTAGATGATGGGCGCGCTATAGATAGAGTAGTAAGCCTGCGCGTGGGCCAGATTGTACTCTGCACAGTACCTTGATTCTTATTAAGGAAGACAGAAGCACGTGCATATCCTGCAGACATACTTAAAGAAGGATCGCTACATTGATTATATTATAATACGTTGACGAATATCAATTAAACTACTTAAATTGATTTTAGCTCGCCAAGATAGAGGTAGATCTATATCCATTTTTTGCTTTAGCGACTCGCTACCTGTAGGTGGGGAACCAGTCCATCCAATTTCAGGGATACTATGGCCCAAGCTCTTTCATATTTGATAAACAAAGGTGTACGTTGAAAGGATCCGTATCTGCAGGGTCTGATCACAGATCTTCCCCCCAACATCGTCTGCATTTGTTGAGAAGAGTTCTTCAAGATGACCAAACAAGAAAACGACCCGAACAAAACGAACTCGCTCCTCCGAACAGCCACCGATGCTAGGTTGGGGGCGAGCAAAACTGCATTGACTGCTATCAAGTCCAATTCTCGACCGCCGGTTCAAAAGGTAAATCTTCAGAGCTCAAACATGTCGAGGATATCTGAGTTGTCCAATCCAGTGAACAACCACATGAGACCTGCCATGGTCAAACAAGTGGGAAGAGCTACAGACGTCGAAATAGCAAGCAACATTATCGACGGCTCCACCAAGTCAGAGGCATCAGCAAAGCCGATCAACAAGGCATTCAGTGGGCCAAATTTCAAGTCGAAGATTTCATTCGGAATGGGTGCGGCGCTTCGAGTCACCCCTCAGCCTGCACGGTTTCCCACAAAGCTGATGAAGATATCCAATGCTCCCCAAAAGTCAATTGATATTCACAAGGGAATTGCTTTCTCGGCTCCTTCTCCAATGTCCTTAGATCGTGTACAGGTCCAACTTGGTCAAGAAAGAGTCCTTCCCGAATCGAAAGAGTTCAAAGAACAGCAAGAACGAGCTCGAAAAGAAAAAGAACGAGCAACGAAAGAGGCTCAGTACCAGAAAGCAAAGGACAAAGTCAAAAGACAGTTGCAGTCAGAAGTTGAGAAAGAGATTGGGGAAGGTTTCGAAGCCCAGCTGGAAGATTTCGACCCCGCTACTAGTGTTGGAAATGAAAAATACCTGGTACAGCAAATCATTGGAAAGTTAAAACCGAATATGGATTCTCCGAGTCAGGTTGCAGAAGCTCGATTCCTCGCAAGGAGGGCAATCCATGCATCGAAAAAGGCCAACCCAATCGCATCTGCTAGTGGCCGAGTCTCTGTTCCAGACGGGTCACAGGGACAGTTTCCCGTTTCCGAGATTTTGATGGGAGAGAATGGACAGAAAATGGACGACGGCAGCATCTCGACCATCGGCAACCCACAGATCAGGGCTAGTCATGTGGTTCGGCACCATGTTGATAATACCAACGCCTTGATTGACCAGATAGACTCTGTCACTGCCGCAGAAGATGCCACGGAAGCAGCAATGGAGGAAGCAATGAAGAGTGGATGCGAAGTCAGCAATGACAAAATGACAGGATCGATGGCCACTCCAGTAAATTGCTCGATGGGAGCGGATATTCTTGGAACTTTCATGGGGCACCCCAGGGCTAGCGCTGTTCCATCTAGGGGAGAAACCGAATGTGGTGAGGTGATAGATGCCGATGCACTGTTTACTGACAGACATTTAGAAAGCCGCCTGTACCGCATTGTCGAAGGAAGCGAAATGGGCGCCGAAAGCCCAAGAAGCGAATGTCCGGTGCAAAATCGGGAAGGCGGAGAAGTTGTTGATTTGACTAAGGATCTCGGTCGAGCTTTGTCTTCGGTGGCAAAGGTTTCAAAGGGGAGGGACCAAGGACAAGATGAAGTGCTGAATCGCGACTTCGAGACTGATCGCTATGCTGTAGAGGGTGATGAGAAGTTGAATACAGATGACTTTCCCCAATCGACGGGGGGAAGGAAAAGAATACAAAACGGCAAACATGATGATGATCAAGAAGAGAATGCTGCAGAACCAACAACAGATGAAAGGGAATGCCAATTGCGGGGATTGTCCAAAACGCAGTCTACAGATGATGATCCAATGCCGGGTTTCATCTGTGGAGCTGTCCCCCTTTACTTCATGTGTTCCACTCGAAAGAACAAGGCCGTCAAGGATGAAGTCCCTGTTGTACCAAAGATTGCTGCCGCTAGCACACAGCCGTTAGAATTGAAGACCGAAGAAACTGACCGGGAAGTTGAGCCAACCATGATTTCACAAGTAAACCTCCCATTGATGGCTAAGCCGGAAAAAACCGAACGGAACGGAAAGCGTGACAAAGCTATGCTCGACAAGGATGATGCATACTGGGACACGCTTTCTACTATAGCCTCTACACGAGGACTTGACTACGAGAAGTTCGCTCCTGCACCAAGGGTCCCAAACGCTGGACCAATTCCAATAGAAATCACAACTAACCTCGAGAGCGAGGAAAACCACACAGCTACCTCGTCGAAGGAAGGAAAACCTCCACAACCGATCAAAGTGCTCCAGCCAATCATGGATAGCGGCCAACCGACCAAAGTCCTCGAACAAATCATTAATAGCGGAGAGGGTGACCAATCGTTGTCATATAGTCATGCGACTACAGATTGTGAAAAAAAAGGTGAATCACAGTTTGCAAGGCAATTTCAAGCAGATACAAAAGGTCCACAAAGAGATGCTTCAAATTTGGTTTATCCCCTTTCTTTCCAGCACAATGGAAGTCCAAAACAATCGAAACGCCACGAACAAGACGCATTGGAAGACAACAGTGAGTTACTTCTTGCCATTACTAGGTCCGGAAGTTCTGAGGTCCCCATCACCATGGGTAAGCCACCGATCGATACATTCCACAAGACCACCCAGGAGCGGAGTGTAACATGGGGCTTTGAAGAAATTTTTGAAGCACAAGATTCAGAGGTGAACTCTGCAAAGGAGTCTAGATTTTCGAGTGACTACAAAGAAGAGCAACAGCTATTGTCGAGGACATTGCAGCTGTCAAAGGACCTTCTCGCGTCCTTAGCACAAGAAGAAGCAGATACCGGAGGAACTCTCTCTCTTAATACAGATGAGTCTTCGCAAACGAGAAGTTCTTTGACTAGTCAAAGAATTCTTGGAAACGGTCGAGGAAATGATCGAGCTCTTGATGAATCAAGCCTCGCATACCCCATCGATGTGGAGAAACTGTTTCAAGACAGCACCCCTTTCCAAAGCAATCTCAACGATACAAGTAGCCACCTCTTTGAACATACCGTATATGGAAACGCTGAAGCAGTCAGTGGAAGCACAAGCAATCGTACCCCCGAGATTTTGAGCAAGCTCGATATCCTTCGTTCACAAAGAGCTGCGGCTTTGGCACGATTTCAAAACTGCCGACCTGCACCAGCCATTGAGAACACCAGCCTGCGCCCAGAGCTCTTTGAGGGAAAGAATCGGAAACTTTGCAAAGGCTCAAACGCGACCATGCTCATGCAGCAGCAACAAGACGGTAGTCACAATATTATTTGCCTAGACGGAAGAGATGAAATGGGACCAGATATTGGCGAGTCGGCCGGAACGACACCTTCGAAGAAGGCAAGGGAACTTCGACGGCAGCTTGACGAAGCCTTGCATGCATCGAGAGAAATTCGTAGGTCACAGGAGAGGCTTGGAAATGATTTGCAGACGTTCAAGAGCAGGTTTTATCAGAAAAATGGAGAGCTCGAACATCGAGCCATCAGAGCGATGGGGATTTCTTCAACAGTCTATTAGTCGGTTTATTGGTCAATGACCAACTTACTTGGGATAGCGGAAAATAAAGACGACTAGTAAAAGCTTATATGTTATTCGCAACAAAACTTCATTGTCTGATGATGGTTTGCTCTATTGTGATTCCAAATAAAGCTAGCGAATGGTTGTCTCTGGATGTGAGAGCACGAAGGACGACAACCTTGTATTAGGATATATCGATTTTATCTCCTTCAACATAATGGTTGCATATTTTTGCCATTAAAAGTGGCGTTGTAAACTCTTCTTTTTGGTCTGTAATCATCAGATCTTCAGAGGTTTAAGGTGTTTTGCTACCCTAGTTTTTAACATTTCCATTCCATTGGGAGAGGCTTGATTTTAGGCAGCTGGAATTTATCTCCGACATGTTATTTGCATGACAACTCCTTGATAGTAGTCATCTGAACACGTATGTCGAGGCATTTATAACTTTGAGTCCCCGTCTGTCTGTACTAGTCTATGTCTATTTGCCAGGGTCGAGGATCTATTTTTTGTTGTTCACAATTGCCAGGGTCGAAACCACTGCGGCACGGGGAAAAAACACAGGAAATGAGCCTGACGATTATCTCAGTCGTCAGCACAAAGAGAGAGAAGCAGGTTGTAGCCCGATCGGAACGACATTAACTTCTGGACACTATAACATTGTCAGTGAAACCATGCCTGACCATACGATATCTATGTGCTCCACAACAAAGCTGAAAATCATGATCTTGGACGAATGCTGGCTCGTCTACCAGTACTTCATTCACGATGCCAGTGACAATCAGGTAGTTCGAAGATGTACCAAAGAAGTCGGTGCAACAGTTGAAACGCATCAAAAGACTTTTTGGAAAGTTTCTTCGGAGATTTCTCCCGCTACTCCATTCTAGGATAGGTCTGGATAGCTTTCGGAGTCAAGACTCTTTCATCGCAACTACATAGAAAAAAGCAAGTACACGTAGCACAATAAAAACTTCTAGTATAAGTTCTACCTAAAAGAAACTGAGAATATGGTACTGTAATAGTTCTTTTGCTTACTTCGGGGGCAAATCTACTATGATGCCCCCTTTTCAGAGCAAGTCTATGTTTGGGACTGTGCGTACGTACTTCGGATAGAGAATCGATGGCGGTTGTGGGATAGATGCTGCTGAAAGCTGATGGCAATATGGTAATTCCTCTTTTCGATATATTATCTCATATACCTACTTCTGATTATAAAAGTTGTTTAGAAATTGATTCAAGAGATGACCTCATTCTGGCTTCCACTACTTTGTCTCCTTGGGTCATCAAATGCCTGGGTTCCGCTTGACTGCCAAGACATGCGACGAGGAAATCCTCTGTTTTCAACGGCATTATCAACAAACGCCGGTGTTTTCTCGTTGGATGGAGAAGAGATTAGAGGTCCCCTCCAGCCGGTAGGAAATTTCTTACTTGTAAAAGTAAAAGATACATTGACCGCAACTGAAGGAGGGATTTTGCTCCCCGATCAAGCGAAAGAGCGCCCAACTGAAGGCCTTGTAATCGCAGCTGGCCCTGGAAGGGTGCACCCATTCACCGCAGTCAGAATCCGCAATCCTATCAAGGAAGGATGCTCGGTTTTGTACGGAAAATTTGATGGGAAGCCTATCATGTATAACGATGATTCGTGCCAGATGATTAGAGACGACGATTGTCTGCTCTATTATGATGGACTATCGATGAACTTTGAAAATGTTATACCAGTTAGAGACTACGTACTGGTTGCCCTTGATGAAGACCCGGATACACTAGCTACTAGTAGCGGTGTTGTTATTGCAAACCAGGTTATGGCTGACGATGTACCATGTGAAGGGGTTGTAGTCAAGGTTGGTGAAGGCCGCATGGCAAGCAATGGCGAGCTTATGACATCCCCTGTCGCCGTAGGCGACCGCGTAAAGTTCAAGGACTACGCAGGGAATGATGTAAAAATAGATGGCAAACCCTACTCTGTCGTAAAGATGGTTGATATTCTGGGCACATTGAAAGGAGAGGCAATTGATTCCCAAGAGCCAAGGTCCGACTGAAGGACAATGACTACTTTCATTGCAGATAATCATCTTAGGATTCGCAATCTCCTTTAACAATAATGCTGTATTCTGAATGTATGAAATCGGAAAAAATTAAAGCAATTGAATAGACTGGCGTGTTTTAAATGCGACCATATTATGTTCCACGACGATGCGCCTGCGATGCCAACGGGAAGAACGATTCATGCCATATGTCAAAACTCCAGAGGTACTCCAAGTCGTTCCTGGACTGCCCCCGATATGCACTCATGAACTTGATCGGTTGGCCATCCGTGATCTGAGAAACACTGAAGCTACCTAAAGGTCTTCCCATCTTGATGCTTATGTCATCTTTAAAATCAAGCATGTCCTGGTAAAACTGTTGATAGACGCAGCGCATGAAGCGGACGTTCAGAAATTTATCAATCAAATCCTATCCGGCATTGTCACTTTGGACTTACATCAAAAACATATGTATATTGTGGACAAAATGAAGGTGATTCTTTCTTCTTGGATGCAACTGAATTGAAAAATTTTTTCCGCCTCTTTACTCTGCTTGGAACAGACTCGTTCGGTTTAGAACCTGAGGCATGGCTAGCGCCTTCCTCCCAAAGTACTGACGATCGACTTGTGGCGAGCGGTTCCACAAAGGTCTTATCCAAACAAGCCAAGTCAGCGACTTCAGGACGCCGCTCGACTAGCACAGTCTGTGCAGTAGCGCACAAAGGAGCAAGGAAGCGAGGGTGTTTGCTCTGATAAAAAAAGAAGAAAGTACCAATCGTCAGCTCTCAAGTTGGCTCAAGAATTCTCACGCGGCTCACAATGAATTCTATCTCACCCGTAAATCGATTTCGAGATGGGGAGCCAGAATTGAGAAAATCTTAACAAAAGAGTTCACAATCCACCTCGATGGCAGCTTTCCTGCTCGTCGGAAAGTCTGACCGGTAACACAGTTTCTCATTACGAGGGGGAGCCTGAAGCGCCCTCGGATTACCGCTTGAAACGTCCTTTTTTTGCCATCAAAATAGCTGCTTGACTGATATTGTATACTTTCAAGCTTTGGGGCATCTCTGATTCTTATCATTAGAGACCCAACAAATTGTGACGAGTGAAAGTCGACTATCACGCTTCTGCCGAGACACTTTGAGTAAGTCAGAGCATATCTTCTAAAAAACAACAGGTCATGACTGAAATGCCTTTACCTCTTTCCCACCATTTATAGGAAGTGACCCACTTTCGGCGAATCCTTCGTCTTCGAGAAAGTCTGCTCCAGAAGAATACCGGATCCGTGTTATTTCGGTTGCCGTGTTTGGGGTTGGCCTTACCAGCAAAGGGCGCTGCGGCCACTTGGATGGACTGCCTGGCAGTTCGCTAATTCCTTCGATTTCACTCGGCATGGACTCATGATCTTCCTCTTGGTGATGCTCTGTCTCTTGCAATGCCATGACTGAATATGTGCAAATGGAGTTTGTGTGATTTGTGAGTTTGCCTACCAGAGAAATGACTTGATCGAGGAGGTTGATGCCAAGAATACATAAACTGCGCGGCCCATCAGCCAATCAGAACGATGACTCTTATTTATTGATTAGGCCGAAGCACTACGTATAGTAGGTAGGAAATCAGTGGATGAAGGAAGGAAGAGCGTTAAAATCGTTGGTCAAGCAGTCGACTAGATTTTGGTGGACAATGCAAATCAGGGAGACAGTTTTATGATGACTGACGAAGAATATTACCAATCATTCAAATAAATGAAGTGTATTGTTACGTCATTGAACTGGATAAACGTCTCGACGACTGGATGACAATAACACAAACAACGCCAGGGTTGTGGAGAATGACTTGCTAACCTAGTAGTTGTTTTAGACTGATATCTGAGATTCAAAATATGGTATGCGTGTGTGACATGCATCTCTTTCTGGAACCGATTAGAAGGACCAAACCACGACTGGATGACAATAACACAAACAACGCCAGGGTTGTGGAGAATGACTTGCTAACCTAGTAGTTGTTTTAAACTGATATCTGAGATTCAAAATATATGGTATGCGTGTGTGACATGCATCTCTTTCTGGAACCGATTAGAAGGACCAAACCTGTGCTGACATAGTTTCGGGCGTGCTGACGCTGGCATCATGAAGTATGACGTGGCAAAAAGCAGCCAATCGGAACCAGCGCTCTGCAACAAATTTCTCTCCCATTGTGATGCATTGTGATGCTGCTCCTGTTACCAGAGAAATACAGCATAAGCTGGTAAAGTGATCGATCAAACAACTGTGACGATAGAAAAGATCATGAGATATGAATTGACGACTTGAACAAACAATATTGAAATAAATGATAGGAAAGTAAATCTGAATGAGACACTTCGCAAGAGTAGTTAGTATCTTTTTTAGAAGCTTGGGGCATTAACATAACACTCTATTCTGGTGGTCCTGATTACCGGTCTAACTGGGTAGATTCTGCTGCTGGCCATCTTTCAACACCCTCAGATAAGCTTCGTACAACATTGCTCTAGCCGCACGGAAAACTTCACCGATATCTCTTTGTCGGAGAGTTGCAGCGACGAAATCAGCATCGTTCGATATGAGAGGAGAATTTGGACAAGCAGCTTTGCCTAGAGAGGTAGCAGGTAGGACGAGAGGGAATTCTTGACTCGAAAATACCGAAGTTGCTGTAGAATTTCCAAACGACACTTCGGATCTATCGTCCGTCGAGACACTGACTATTGTTGATTGGATCCGAGCTCGGAGGGTAGGACTTTCCGTCGCCGCCGAGGTTCCTGTCGACGACATCTTTCCGCGACATCTTTTCTTTGGAGGCAGATTCCCTTTGGGAGCTGACTGGCGCTCATAAGACTTCTGGCATTCCATGTGAAGAAGTAAATTGGGATTGTCACGCCGGAAATTTGGGTGATGGAATGCACCTGTATCAGGTCCCTTAGTTGCTTGACGAAATCCCCTAAATCCCACAACATGCATTAGAACCAACAGGCAAGCTACAAAGCAAAAAGCATGAGACTTACCACCTGTTCAATTTTCTGGTGAAAGAAGGGTATTTTGTGCTCGTTCTTGAGTCTATCGGCGGCAGATACTTTGGCAAGATTTCCGTCGTAAAGATATCTGGTCTCAGCACAACAAATGATCTGCCATGTGGCAACCAAGATACAATATCTGCTATGGAATCGTCCGAAAGCATGTTCATCAGTTTTTGCGGAAAACTTTTACGTTTTCGCTGCTTGTCTGCAAAAATTGGTTGGTGGCAGTCGTCATCATCACTGACAATACCATCCAGCGCACCTTCATGCATATTCGAATTTGGTGCCTCATGATCACTTAATAGCGCTTTCAACGCAGTTGCTGCCTGGACTAAGTGCGATAGACCGCTCTCACATTGTGATTTAGTTCCCATCGTCTATGTCAACTGAATTGTCTTATGATGAGTAGAGTGAAACTGAAAGTGATATTGTATGTTGAACTTAATCTCCCTGACAATTGGAAGTTGAGAAGAGGACTCCTGATTTGAACATGCGGGATCTTCTGAGGGGTTAGACAGTAGAAAGCTACCATGGTAGTACGTAGCTTGGACACTGACGGTTCTTCACCAACTGCAGAAAAACACCAGAATTATGGCTGGTTTGATTCTCTCGACCATTTCCAAGTGACGTCATGCTACGTGTTCTTCCCTGATCGGCTAAAGAAGGACCATCTTCCAGACAACCATCAAGCTCAATAATCCGCATAAAATGAGCTGCTACCTCGAGCCGTCAAATGAGAAATTGCAAAACCCCGACACTAAGATCAAGAAAGATGATCAAACTAGAATTCAATCGTATGTCAGCAACGGGTACCTCCCGAAAATGGAAAACTGGACCCCCGCTCTCTCACAGCTAACATTTTGTGCCGTCAAAACGTCAAATCATCTACACTTCATTGTCTTGGGAGAGCAGACGTCGCTAAATATTCTATAACATACTAGCAAAGGCGAGCATCATGTCCATTCAACCCGTGTTTACTTATTCCTCTGTCGGCCCTACCTTTGCAGGGGTTTCGCCTTGGATTTTCAAAGGTAGTCCAGGGGCTACTGGCTGCATGACCGATGGTTGGGCTGGAGGAGACGGTAGCGGACTTGGAGAGAATGCAATGGGAGGCGCAAAACTAGAGGGGGGATGCGGAAATGGAGGGCCACCAAATGGAGGAAGAGGCTGGCCTACTAGTGCTGGTTCCACATAATATCCAGGTGGGATAGGGAGAGGAGGGAAATCGTGGGGTGGAGCATACATTGGTGGTGGGAATGGATAGTACATTGGGGCCATGAAACCACCGAATGTGGGGGCGTTCAGGTGAAATGGCGGTAAAGTGTTGCTGCCAGCGAACGACCGGTGCGAATAAAGAGGTGCCTGCCGCGGTTTATGTTTTGCCTCCGAGATCCTCCCAGGATGTTTGGGCTCGGCACGTTTGACTTCACACAATTTTCCTCGCATGTCGAGACGGCAGACGCCGTCTTCCTGGTTTCCCTGTTCCAAAAGTGATTTCGCAACATTCTGAACGCAAGAACTGGTTCGTAAGAAGTAACGAGGCAATCTTCTTAACCCAGCCGTATAACTTACTGGATCGGAAAATGTAACGAAACCAAACCCACGGGAATTTTTCGTCTCTCTATCAAACATGACGACAGAGTCAACAACGCTTCCGAACTGCTCGAAGAACGTTCTAAATTCCTCGTCCGTAACTTTCAATTTTCAAACGTGGTTGGTACCAGGAGTGCCATGAATCAGGCGACCATAACGCAGAAGCTGGCTTACCATCAGAAGGAAGACCACCAACGAATAGTTTCCGCTCATCTTTCGCAGTAGGAGGTATTTTAATAGGCTGGTATTTCGAGCCAGGGTAGTTGGCTAGATTCATTGAGCTGTCAGTGCCTTGTTGAGGGTTCGAATTGTCATTTGTTTTTAAACTTGACTTCATCTTTTGTTCCATCTTTGTCTCCTCTGAATCTCTATGAAAGACAATTTGGAGGAACAGCAGAAATGGAATGGTCTAGACAGGTACTTAGAATGAGAAGGAAAGAATCCAACCCACAGCGTTCAACGAAATGAAACTCACTCTTCTGCAAAGCTGCAAAGCAGTTGGGACTCTGATCAGTAGGCAATAATTCTCACTATCAACTCTACCGAGAGCTTTGGCCGTCGGCGACGGTGCAGCAAGAGTTTCCCTCCCTAGTAGTAAGAAAAAGAAGTTGGTCAAAATGTAGGTAGCTAAGGCTAATGGGTTCGATGACCGTCTGGCAGAACCTCGAAGCTCTAAGAAACTTTACGGAAAGAATGTTTGGATTTCATCCATGCATTGATTCGTGAAACCGTACGATAATGCATACGTACGGCGCGTGGCACTAGCTACGCCATTGATAGTACCCCGCAACTCTCCAGTCTGTAGGTTCCAAAAGTAAATGTGAAATGGATCCATTGATCCAGCAGTCACAATCTCACCAGCCACGCTAGTAATAATGTCGGGTACAGTACGTTTTGGTTGGTCCTTGTTCGTCAAGTTGACGAAAAGCAGCAGCACTTTTGGATGATCGTTGACAATTGATATCTGTATGATGCAATTGCTCAGCAGACAAAAAATCTCAAGTATTCAGGTTGAAGATTCTGCCTCATGCAATTGCAGGCGAAAAACCTCTGCTTTTGTTCACTACAAAAATATTCACTGAACCAAGAGCCGTTGATTCGGGGATAGAAGAAGAAAGAAATGTTCTCTGTTTCTCTTTCACTGCATTTCGTCAAATAGAGACGAATTGCGTCCAGGAACAACGTACTCAGCTTGGTGAAGAGCAGCTTTCCCAAAGCTGAAAGATGGAGGTAGCGACATCAGTAAATTGCCGTTTCAATACTTTGACTCATTCCGGTTCTGATTCCCAGCTTTTGAACTGAAAGAGATTCTGCCAGAGACTAGTCGATGACACAGTATCTAGTTAGGCAGCTTTTTCTATCTCATTCCACAATACAAATCACGACAGTGATCACAATTCAGAGGATTCCAGATTATGAGCTACGCCCTTGTTGTGAATTCAATAGTCACAAATATTTAGTTAGGCAGCTTTTTTTTCTATTTCATTCCACAATAGAACGACAGTGATCACAATTGCTATAGGATTCCAGATTATGTCGAGGTTCTTTGGAAATGACATCTGCGCACTTGCAGGTCAGACTATAAAACGAAGAATTCAACATTGGTCCAGTCGCGACGCAAACACTGCCTGCAACATTGGTGACGCCCTTGTTGTGAATTCAATGGTCACAAATAGCCGGGACAATGGAATCGTGCAGAGTACATTGTTGGAGCCGACAGTGACGGAGTCAGAAGAGCCGCTATCGGTTTCGGTCCAGAAATTTGATGATGTACCGAGCAACTTGGTCCTGTTCCAGAAGAAACCCGTCATGTCCATCATCAGAACGAATGACTCTTAATTCTGCATTTGGCATACTTTCAGCAATTTCCTCTTGCTCAAAGAGTGGGTACAGAACATCGCTATCGATGCCGACAACGCACGCCGGGATCTCGATCAAGCTTAGTACTTCTCCAATGGAATCCCCATTGTTTCTTGCTATATCATGTGAGTCCATTTGCTCAGTCAGCTTTACGTAAGTAATTGGGTCAAATCGATCAACGAACTTCAGTCCTTGGTACTCGAGGTAGGACTTGACCTGCCATAGCGCCTGTGATCCATATGGCACAGCATCTTCCGACCGCAGCCGTCGACCGAACTTCGCTTGGTACCCCTGAGCAGTCCTATAACTTACCATCCCAATTTGTCGTGCTACTTCAAGCCCATCAGTTGCGTTGAATGGATTGTCCTTCCATTGAGGATCTGCGTATATTGCTTGTCGCTGGGTTTCTGATATCGCTATTTGCCAGGCAGTGTGTGATGCACCACAAGCTATTGGAAACACGGACCGTAGGAATGGAGATCCTGAGTGGACCAACCACGGAGGACGAGATTGTAAGCTACCAAATTTAGAACGAAACCAGCTAGGTCAAGGCTCTTACCATCATTCGACACGAAGTCCGAAAGTGTTGAACCTGCTTGAACTGCAAATTCCATTGCTTGCATCCCTCCAAAAGACCCTCCAATGACAGATTTGATCGACGCAATGCCAAGTTCCTCTTGCAAAAGCTTAAGTTGTAGCCTCACAGTGTCCTTCACCGATACATCTGGAAAACTCTTTCCATACACAGAACCTGTATTTGGATCTATCGATTGTGGACTGGTTGAACCATAGCAACTGCCAAGGATGTTACAGCACACAATTAAGTATTTCTCCGTATCAAAAGCTTTATTCTTTCCGAGCAACCCACCCCACCAGGAATGAAGACTAGCGTTTCCTGTTAGCGCATGACACACGACTATGACGTTGTCCTTTCGATTGTTGAGATTCCCATAAGTCTGATATCGCAGTTGTGCCTCAGGAAGAACCGTTCCGTTTTCTAGAACAAAATCCTTCGAAACATAAGTTTCACCTTCCGAAGTCATTTTTCCGTATTCGTCTTTCATTTCTTTGCCGAAAAATCTTAGTTGCTGCCTTAGAGGTGCTCTAAACGATGCAACGGAATCAAACTTCGGCGAGACCAACATCTTGCATTGTCTAAGGAAGGATCGCTGACCCACTCGAGGACTTCTCGGAAAGAACATGGAAGATACAACTGAGAACTATGAAAAACCTGAGACGCGAAAACATGAATTTCTGGAGTTGAGGATCCGGAAACAGCGTTGAACCTCCTTAGTTCAACAATAATGGGGTGCATTGCCCCAAATGCTTTGTCACAACCATCACAATAGCCAACACATCAGTTTGTACATTCCTACGTGCGTAGATACGCTTGAGCACTCAAAAGAAACATATCAGGTGCGACATCTATCGTCGCTAAGTAGGAGTGTCGCTACGATAAGTGTGGGACACCCCGGAAACGAACATTTCCACGTGTCATCGTCATGTGCAGAGGAAATGATATGGGAAACAGCCATGCAATTGACATAGTTTTCATAGCTGTGGCTGTCTGAAGTTGGAGAAGTACTCTCTGATATGTTGCCGAATCTCCTGCTTTCTTTTCTCCTTCTGCTGAGTAGTGTGTCTGCACAGCGATTCCTCAGGGAAGGTTTCAGCAACCAAATGGAAAGCGATTTTAGGGGGGAGATGAAGTTGGAAGACAATGAATCTGCAAGTGGAATGACTCGTGACATGTTTCTCATGAAAGAGATCAATTGGGAGCTTCAGAATGTCGATTTTCGTAATGTGGAAAACGTTAGGCTGCGTCACCACCTTGAGACGATATTTAACCAACCGGTGACGCTGAAGCTTTCCACACGCAAAGGGAAATATGGTCTGAGAGCAATTGGCCAGTTACAGTCCGGCAAACGGCTTCGAGCCTTCTGGAGGCAATCAGCGGGAACAACACAGCTGAAGGTTAACGATTTTCTGTCAGCTAAATATGATGACGCAGTCCAATCACGTCTGTCGATGATAGAGTTCGAAGTCCAGCTTCCGCCATCGAGTAAGAAATCAAAGGTATTGCCGTCTGTAGTCTTCAGTATCCCTGTCGAGCCCGGCACTATGAACGCCAAGGCGGTCGTACCTCGTGGTGGTATATGTGTGAGCGTCCTGCCTGAGGGACATGGATCAGGAGTTGCCGAGCCGGTCTTGAAAGCGGGAAAAGCCCATGTCAGTCTTCCAATGAGAGCAGGACTTGTTGACGTTGGTTGGGCAAAAGGAAGGTCAGTTTTTAGAAAGGGCCGAATCAATGGGATTGTTTAGACAAAAATAAATTGAAAGGAATTCTTAGAATTTAGAACAAGCCGTGACACTTCTTGTTGGCCACAATCACCATCCGCTAAAAGTCAACAAGGACAGCGAGAGAAGTGCACATTTCTCCACCCACCATGCTCCTTAAAAGACCAAACCCTTGTCTCTCGAAACATAGATGTATTCGACATTCGTCTGTACGTGACAGAGACCTTCTTTCCTGAGATAAAATTCAGCTCTGAATCCATAATAGCTATTTGTGAAAACTCCCCCTTTCCTTCTTGGGCTATCATCACATCTTCTGGGGATTTTCCAAGAAACATTTCATCTGCACACAAGCTTCGATACATTTCCAAGTTTCTTTCAGCAACAGCTCTGAGGAGGTCTCGGTTAGCTGCAAGAACATCGTTTGCAATTAGTGAATTCATGTGGTATTTAGTATCCTCCCATACTCTTTCTAATGGACGGTCCCCCATGATGTCCCAAACCTTCATGGTGGTATCCTTGTGTAAGCTACGGAGAGTTTCAATTGTCGGCATAGTTTCGTCTTCAAAAGTCTTGAAGCGCTTCCGCAAGCTTTCTAGATTGTCATCTGATCGACCAGACTTTTTTGCCCTCTCAAGAATACGCTCTTCCAGGACTGAGAGGGGGCATTGGTAAACCAGTACACCCAAAACATCGGCCACACTATGCATCCAGTTGGCCCATCCATTTAGGTTGTCAAAATTCCTAGGGAAGCCATCGACTAGAAATATGAGAGACTTGCCAGCTGCATTTTCCATCGCATCTCTTACCAAGGCGAGAGATATTTCAACCGGCACTATTTTTCCTGACACAAGACATTCGTTAATTAGAGCAGCATGTGGAGAGTTTTCCTTTACAGTCTCATCACGAAGGAGCTGTCCAGCCGACAGATGTACACAAGGGTATTCATTTAACATAAGATCACATTGTGTCCCTTTGCCAGCGCCTGGCCCCCCCAGGACAAAAACAACATGATGACGATTAGAAGGATCGTAAAATGGTATACCCCCAAACTCTTCCTCAACAACTGGACTTGCGATCGACCTGATTGGTTTTTCTCGCATCGTCAAAGCCCCAAGTGAAACCAAAGAAGCCGATGGCTTCCCGTCTGGCCGAGAGCCACCCCTGGAAAAAGCTGCCAACGACCTCGCTTTCGTTGATATTCGACGCTCTAACCCTCCAACAGATGGGTTCCAGAACGCTTGTGAAGCCAGTGCATAGCAAGTTCTCAAACGAGGCTGGCTCTGTAGGAAAGCCATGGCAAAAAGGATGCTGTGGACTTGCTTCATCTTTACCTGAAGCAGGCCAACAAGTCGATCTGGGTGGAACCTTTTATTGGATTGCCAATGCGTGCTGTTCGATTGAATTTTTGTGGCGATGGAGATTTTCTAGAAGTACGTACGTGGCCTGTTTTGGACACAATGATCGTCTTGCCAATTCCCGCGCGGATGAAGAAAACTCTAGTAGTAGTATGTATTCCCCTTGAGGCATTGCAAATATGGTCTGATCCGATAAACAAGGATCCATGGGAGTCCAAACTGACACAAATGGGGAAAAGCATCAGCCATCTACAAGATAATTATCTTCAAGGTTGGGATTCAAGACAACCTAATGATGGTTCTTTTTCTCACATCAGCCACATTTTAGTTTCGATGTTGTCTTGCTGGTGGTGTTGTCCTACTAGATGGTGACATTTATTCTACTAGAAACACTTTTTTTCTTTTTGTTACCTTGCTTATCTGCCTGGCATAGTGGTTAGCATTGTTGGGAAAGTTGAACTGTGTTAATTCCTCCAGTGTGAAAAATCAAGCACTTGGAGCTCCAGGAGCGTGGCCAAGCTGGTTAATGCAAATGTGTTGGGGCGCTCTCAGTCGATGATGTCACAGCGGAGCCTACGGCAGCTACAGGTATGCAGGGTGCAAAGAGATATTGTGTAGAGAGCTAGGAATGGTCTAGGTTAGAAAGAGAATGGGATTTCACTGAGTAACACATCTTGGTAAAGTTGTTCATTACAACCACTTTTGCTTTACAACCTGCCCTTAGTTCATTATCTTATTGATACGAGTACACGGTGGGAAACCTGTGGTTTTAGCAAGCATAGCTGGTATCCATCCATCTATCTTGTCAGACTTTATTGCATTGGGTTTGTTTGTCGTCCGTTCATAGAATCGGCATGAAGTCTTGTTTCCTAATCCAAGATTTTTATGAGGCATTGAGTACATTTATACGATCACGAATATCTTATGGAGGTTTCACACATGAACTGGGCCACCGACCCATACCATTTTGTTACTGAGGTGTTTGTAGAGGATCCGAGAGGAATCCGAGTCCTTTCGCGCCAAATCTAAGTGACTTCACTTAGAGAAAATTCGATTCGAAAATCAATTCCCGGATGAGTTTGTACGGAAACTCCGGTATCTCTTGAACCAACAAAGAGAGAATGTGACATTTCTTAACGGATCAGGTAGCCAGTGTACGACTTTTTCCCGCGAAACTAGACCATAGCCAAGACCTGGCTCCGTTTTCTCTATGTATTCAAACGAACGTCAAGAATCAGATCGGACATCGACACCTCCTTCGGAAGTGTTCTGCATTTTGGAAGCCGAAAACTACAGGAGCACAAAGGAACATTGTTGCCGGTGCCTCCTGTTACTATATTTCCACCTTGTTCACTGCAAAGCATCAAATCATGTCAACAGTGTCCCCTACTGCGACATCTCCCATTCGTAGCCGCGTAGGCAACACTAGGGATCATCACTTTGGCTGGCATAGAGGAAACGACTACGATCCTGGACTATCACCGCATGGCCGTGGTCCACCTCCACCACCTCATCAAGGTGCTCCCCGTCTTGGATACTTTCGTTCACCTCATGATAGTTGGCCACCAGAACCACAGGGGGGCGGCTACTGGGGTCCTCCGCCGGCGTTTGAAGGTTCCAGATCCACAGAACGATTTCTGCCCCCGCTGTCACGAGGTCCACCGAGCACCCACCCATTCCACCACCACCACAGATCCTCTGGAGCGCAATACAACGACCAGGAGCACCAAGTTTTACTCCGCAGAACTCCCTCATCTCCTTCTCGCTCTTATTCTAGAGGTTCCCATCAAATGAAGATAGAAGGTCGAAAATTGCAGAGTCCTCGTCGAGCCCCCAGTTCCTCGAAAAGCAAGAAGGATGGGGATGCGCTGAGTATTCTAGCGAATGTTTCTGCTGACATGGATGGCAACGATGCTCAGGAAGCCGCGTCGGAGCAACATTTGCGTCAAGTTCCAATGCCAGCTCCAACGTCTCCCCTGCAGCGAAGAGCCCGAGCAAGCCCCATTACACCAAATCACACTCCACAAGATCGGAATCGGATTCCTCGTCCACAGGTGACTCCGATATCCGCCAATAGACTTCGAGATCCCCATTTTTCTGCGTGGGAGCAGATTCAAGATTCTAGGTATGGAGATTGCCCCCCGTTATCATATCAGCCACCAAAGCGCAGGGGCTTTCACCCGCAATATCGTGAATATGGCGCAGCAGGATATCATGATGGTTCCCCCCCTGTTATCGTTGAACATGGTGGTAGTTTTGACAGCCAAGGAGACCCCTCTCCTTACAGTGAATACCCTTACATGTCGACTCCTCCCACTGGGCCTTATTACTATGACGATCATCCACGAGCTTTCGGCGGTTACTGGGAGGCTGGTGCACAGAACCATCATGCCTCGTATGTTCCCCCAAGATGGAACTATGGCCCGCCTGTAGATACTTACTCCCCTGAATATCTCTACGAGGGACACGACGATGCGAGCACTGTACATCGTCCGCCACTTCTTTCACATGCTGCACCCTACACCTACGTACAACAACCACGCCTGGAAGAGAAGACTATTCTGAAGAAGAAGTTTTCTTGGAAACACTATCCCGAAGTAAGCTACATGTTGAAACTGGAATTCCTCGTTGTGCTGTGATCAATGCTTACCTGTTCGTCTGCTCCTATAGCTTGAGAGGTTTCTAATCGCCAATCGGGACGAGTATCTTAAACACTCGAATATGAACTACACAGCTGAACAGAAACAGTACAACAATTGGCTGACTGAACGTCTCCTTGAAGTCGCCGAACACAATCACTATGTCTTCGACCCCGAGGATTTCAACTTTGTGGCAATTCGTGATCGAATCAGATGCTACTACAAGAGTTACGTCCAGACGGCTCGCAAGAGAGGGCTCAAACTTCCCGAGAAGAAGAAAGATTGACTTTAGCAAATGCAAATCGACCCATCCTTCCAATACTCTCAATAGTATCTGTTGAGCGTCCTATCGTGTAATGTGCCGAGTCCACCCATCATACAGCGAACAAGGGATCGTTGCCGCCGTGTTTCATCCGACCTTCTGCTTCCCACAATGATGTGGAAGAGCAAATACCTATAGGAAGAAGCATCTATGTGCTAGTACTCATATTTCCACGGACGCGATCTTAAGATTATCGAACAAAAGCAAATAGGAACGGGGTCGTTTCTGGTCAGTCTCGACATACAAAATGTTAATTCATGAATATCCCATTTTTGGTTGCAACCAATTACAGTAGAGTAGGTGCTACACTTTAACGATGTTTGTACTAGGAGATATTCCGAGATAACAATACGGTATCGAAACACACTGCTTTCGGGGGAGCAACTAGTATTAGGGGCTCTCCCCCATCTTATGAAACCGTTATCACTATGGTTGTCCGCTGGGGGCACCCCAGACCCCCGTTTTTCGTGGGGGTAAATCCCCCATATCCCCATTTTGTGGGGGCAAGCCCCCAGACCCCCTTTACAATAACGATAGTTTCGTGATAACGATACATTTTCGAAGTTACACTGGGTATCGTATTAAAGTGTAGCACCTACAGTACATACTGTAGTAATATTTATTTATGCGCCGTCGTTCCTCTGGTGGTGGGGTGGGGAAAGGGGGATACTGGCGTGGCCCTCCACTACAGCCTCCCCCAAAAGTGTATGACTTTTTCAAAATGCCAAGAATTGGACACCTTCGGTGGTGGGGTGGGGAAGGGGGATACCGGCCCTCCCTCCACTACATCCTCCCCAAAAGTGTATGACTCTTATGCTGATAATGTCTCCATTGGACAAAGGCTCTCGTGATCTACAGTACTACGAATTGTGGAGGGGGTCGCAGCGGCAAGTTCAATCGGTTGTGGAAACTTGTTTCCTGCAGCGGATAAGGAGCCAGTTCGGTTAATCCATTGCAAATGGCGACACCATCAAACCACGAGCAAGTAATTTCCAAGTTTGCTGCCCTTTTGGGCACAAAGGGGACCCAGAAAGAGTTTTTGCCAGCAAAACCCCCTTCATCCGATCTCGGAACTGTTAACTCTAGGGAGCTGCTCTTGTGTTTGTCCAAGGCTTTAGAAAGCCACGAAGTTGCATGTACGATCCCTTCACTTGATATGCGAAAAATCGATGAAGACGCAGGCATTAATCCTTTACCAAACGTTGGGGAACATCGGTCGATAATTCACTTGCAACCTGCAGGGTCAAAGAGCGGTGTACCAAGGATGGATGCTTCAGTTCTTGGTGTGAGCAATGCCGCCGATGCGTCCGCTAAAGCAGCCGAAGTTGAGCAGAAAGCGGCTCAAACTCTTGGCTCGCTAACGTCGTGGACTAAGTCATCGGTTGCGTATGCGCCAGCAGCGCTCGCAAAGAACATTGCTGATTCCTTCTCATCCTTGGTAAACTCCCGTGTTCAAGCCTGGACGATTCTATTGCTACGTCACTCCCTGACTACAGGGGATTCTGCAAGTCGCTCTCGGCTGCTGACGATGCTCTCTTCAATTATCAATGTAGTTTCTGCAAATACTTCGTTTAAGACTCTTGCCTTGCCTAAGTCTGCAATGGGCCATGCGAAAGAAGCCGATGTTATACTGCCTTTACTTTTGGAAGTAGATTTACAAGTCTCGATTCAATCAAAAAATGATACGGTCACTCTCAGAGCACCTGGAACAATTTCCGGTAAGTCTTCTTGCGTCCTTTGATTGCTGGCTTTTGTGGTAGCCATCTGTCTGATCGTGTTTGTGGTCCACACTTATTCCTGACCAGGGAATTTCGACAACAACGGTAATGGACTAGGGTTGGTAAAAGTCGATATTAGATTTGACACTGGAGTCATGCTCGACTCCATGGTGCAGCAGGCCCGAATGGTTGTTTTCAAAGCTGTAGCGAAGGCTACCTCATCAAACGAGTCACTGCCCCTCGATTCGCAAATTGACCTGTCACCCCCCACAGACCCGAGCGTGGCACCTACACTATCAGGATTCAGCAGTGCTTTGAATATATCTGCAGGGACCTCTGAAACGGCTCAGAAAGCTGTGAACAGACTTCAGCTGCAGAAAAGTCGAGCTTCTGCACTAAAATTAAACAGCGTACTTCAAAATGACTCTGGCAAGCTTAATGCAAACGCCCATTTTGATAGAATGAAAAAGGCGAAGTCGGTCCAATGGGATAGTGAAATGGATGTTCAGAAGCCGAAAATATCCCAGCAAAATCCTTCACCGAAACGCCAGAGGCTGAACACAGAGGCTCGCCTTCGAAGCTTCAAGTCATTTGGCCGGGCACATGCAGGGGATTTCGGATCTGGGTCAGGCCCAAGGAACGCAACTTTTGGAGATTTTGGGAGAAAGCCAATTTGGGGTCGCAACGGGAAGCTGGCAAACCACCCTTCCCCCATGCAGCCGAACTATGACCAGTCCCAGGATCTCCTCGCTCCGCCAAGCAGTTCAAACACTAAGAATGCTACCTTTATTCTTCAGAAGCCTGCTCTGCATTTAGCATCGCCTGCTGGATTGGAAACAAAAACGAAATCGGACCCTCGACAAGGACACAGCTCTATACCGAGATCAGCCACCGCCCATGAAAATTGGTTGGTGAAGAACACTTTTGGTAACGCACTATAAATTGAAAGATATTGATGGACCATATTTGTAGCTTGCATTCTTCCTTTCTGTTAAGAGGGCCAAAAAACTGACTTCGTATGAAGAGCGAAGTTGGTTGCTCCTGGAGTTTAGTAGGGATGATATTGAAGAAATGGTTTTCTTTGCCGTTCGTTTACCAACGTCTCCATACCTAAACCTAACTGTGATATTCCTCCTGACAAGAGACCTCGCTTCCTGGATCTTTCTTGTCAAAGCTTGTATATCTCTAACTCCATCCTGTTGGGCGAAGACATGCTAAAAACGATCATCGTACAATCGTATTTAGAAATAAATAAATAGAAATGAAGTCACTTCAACGTTTTCAAGCAGTTCGGGCTTAATGATTCATAACCGAACGGTTGCGCACAAAACTGTATCGAACCAAACTTTTCTCAAAGAATCTTATAATGTCTAATTAAAAGATTACCACCGTGACCTCAGCTTGCGACAAGCTAATGTCTGCAGTGCATCAAGATTGCAGTTGAAGAAACAACTCCCTTAACCATCGTCGCAAAAGATTAGATCTCGTAGTCTGCCGACTGAAACGACTTAGAAGCCGCTCACGAGAACACATCACTTGCGTCGAGGACGATTTATGGCTACAACATTGTTTCGAAGCAGCCACCCTCGTGCAGAAAGCAATATCTTCCAAACAATGCAAGAATTGCCTTTGCATTCAGTTTCGGTCACTGTTCAACGTGCCACAACACTTTTTCAAGTGTAGAATTAACCTACCATTGGGGCACGTAGATCACACCGATAGCCGACCAATTCGGCTGTTTTACTCACCGTCGATCGTATGAAACCATTTGAACCTCAGGACGGCAGTATCATAGCAGTTACGGAGCGCTCGTGGCGGACGGCGTCTCCATACTCAAGCAATGGCAACACAGACGTGACAAAGCTTGATGTTGTTGATTGCCAAGGACGATGAACTTAGTTATACGGCCTGCCTTGGAGGTCACAAATGCCGCGGTGTCAAGTTTGTTCTGTAATCGTATATTTCTCAAGAAATTGGAGTGCAGCATGCTTCTGAGCTGTAATGTTCCTTCAGAACGTTCATCAACTCTGACAAAGTCTTTAGCAATGCGAAGACTTATCTCCTTTTGACGAAATGCGAACCATTTCTTCTTAGAATGAAATTAGCATTGCAACAGAGACTGTCGGGATGCCAACAGCCATGGAGGTATCGCTAAGATACTGGGCAGCAGAAAGCAAAACGTACCAGAAGCTTAATATCCTTCGAATAAATGTCATCCCTTGTTTTCTCAGTTGTACCTTTTAGAACCCTACGTGAAGCGTGAGATTAGTAGCATTCTGTGGCTACAAAAGATAATATGAAATTGTCACACCACAGAAGAGAAAATTTGGCATCGCATCGGAATGCTAGTGGGCAATTGCAAAATTTACCTTCTAGTAGTTGTCTTGGAATCAGAGAACCACAACTATAAGGCAACGAAATATTCAATTTGAACGGCGGAAAATGATCAACGGAGTTGATTTCTGTCTTGGAGATGAAGGATACAATACTCCAGCAATGAAAAGTTCATTGTAGTTCGGACAGTTTCGACGCCACCAGAGACGGCGGTTTCGATGCCCAACCTTGAGGAAAACATACCTCAAGCTTTTTAAAAGTCGATCAATAGTGAGCCTCATGCTTTCACAGTTGTAGCACTAAGAGCGATTCGTGATGCGGCAGATGGACATCCCGCACATTCCGAGAGTCTTTGACCGTGAATCAACATTTAACGATCAAATCTAGAAGAAATGCCATGGTCGCTACCACAAAATGAGACAGAAATCACCGCCTTCAATCGGAAGGCAGAAGAATATAGAAACGCTTTCATCTGGAAATGCCAAAATTAGTAGTTTTTGTCAATGCAACTTTGAACAAAAGCAATGAAATACAGCTTCCTCTCGCCAGCCTGCAGCAGGCGTGGGCAGGCTTATGGTGGAGATATATTTCAAATTTTGTCAACGAGTTAGGATAAAACTCTCTCCCCACGACGTACTGTTTTGCTTGACAAGGCTAATGAATAGGTGTGCCGGGATGCTGGAATGATGAGACGCTATACAAATGCTTTCATGTATGATTGATGACAAAAATTGTAGTTTTTAACTCTGCAGCTTGCAAAGAAGGAATGGAATTAGGTTTTCTACAGCCTGCGCTGATGTGCCCATGGTGGAGGTGAATATTCAATTGTATCATTCAGTTCTGATGGAAATTTCTCTCCCTCACTATTTGGCCGCCGGACAAGGCTAAATTTAGCCTGTTGCCGTCGGACTAGGTAAGACGAAGCGTCATTCACGTCCATGAATCTTTATAATGGAGACTAATTAAGGCTCTGTCTCAACGAAATCGGCGAAAAAACCATTACTTTAGTGCATGTACGCTGAAATCCCAAGTATTGGCTGTCCGACTATCACCTTCTTCACCGTCTACTTTGCGGCAAGAAGCGACAGGAAGGCCGGCGGAGTGGACTACTTTCGGTAAACAACCAAACTGTATAGTTTACGCAGTTATAGCCAGTCTGAACTTTAGAGGCCGTCACTATATGGCAGAAATTGTTTCTTGCAGTCTTACAGCAAAATCAAAAACCAATTCTGTTCCAAGAGTCAGAAATGTTGGGACGGCCTGTTATTTCAAGATCCTTTTGAATGCACAATTTTGTTCGTGATGAGCGCCTCCCTTTTACCCTTTTTCATACCAAAGTTTATTTCTTCAGTTGTTGTAGAATATACACAATTCAAGTCAGAAAATCAAAAAACAATTATAGTCCATGAATCAAAAATGATGGGACGGTCTGCTATTTTAAGATCCTTTTGAATTAACAGTTTTGATCGTGATAAGCGCCACCCTTCTATACCCTTTTATAGCAAAGTTTATTTCTGTAGTTGTTGTAGAATATGCGCAGCTTAATTTCCATTAATCAGAAATGTTGGGACGGTCTGTTATCCAGATCGTTTTGAATGCGCAATTTTGATTGCGACGAGCGCCCCCCTTTTACCCTCTTGTATAGCTAATTTTATTTCTGTAGTTTTGTAGAATAAACAAAGTTCAATTCCTATCGGGGCTGTCGTCCACCGCTTGCATTCTGGGTGAGATACTACTACGTTGAGCAAATCGAGGATATACTAGTGCTTTCATCATGGTCTTGCTCTATTTTGGTATCGTTCGCGACTGTCTCTTGATGCTTTAATATTTATTTTCCCTCTCACGATGTTGAGATGTATGAAACGATGCAATTCAACGCCATCATAGCTTGGTGCGGGTGCTTGCGTCGAATGAGAGGAGTCAGCCCTAGTGATCTAAGTCGTACAGTAGAATTTGAAATGTTTAGTAAATTGATGGGGAGTTGGTTGGTAAACTGTGCTCTTCGTGTTGAGGAAAGTTGAATCCACAATTGTTGCTTGTGGTCCAACTGCGCATACACCACCACGTAAATGACACGTCAAGCCGGCATCTTGCGTCGGATTGCATTTGGAAACGGCAGAGCCGTAACGCCCGCGCACAGCAATGGGTGCGGTCAAAATGTTTGAAACACCCTTGAGCTGGACTTGATAATTGACGTGAATGATGATTAAAGACGCACAACGAAGTTGAGAGATGGGTTTAGTACCATGCTACAACTACATGAACTTCACGGTGGACTGGAAACGTTTCCTACAGAATCTTTGAAAACAGTGGAATGGCCGTTGCAATAGGAGGTTTATACGACGTAGGAGTGATACTATGGCATTGAACTTAGGCGCTATAGTTTAGGCTGGCAATGCAGCAAGGAAGTCGCTCTGCGGTCGGAACTTAACGAAGAAAGTATGGAACTTTCCAATCCTTGAACAGACTAGAAGGACTTGCTAGTTGGGCACACAAAGACACCTTGGGGAGTTGGACGCTGTAGTATGCAACAACAAGAAGAGCTGGAGGCATTTATTATGTCCGCAACGAAAAGATTGCCACGGACCAACCTAGACTGCCAGCGGTGCCTATGCTCCTCTATGGTCTCTCGATTTGGTTACTGACTTCGGTGGAGATAACGACACCTTAAATATTAGATTTCTATTATTATTGTATCGCCCACATGATGATGATGATGGGTTCGCGCTATAGCTTGTTATATCAACTACAAACTAGTGTAAGCCTGCGCCCTGCACTTGTGCAGGGAAATCTCTGGACGCTAAAGACGCGTGCTGTTGGGATTCCTTTGACGTCACAATTTCAACGTTCGGCCACCAAGCTGCGCCTGCTCGTGGCATTACTGAGGGGTCATCGAGTGCTCATGCCTCGCTCGCTCGTTGCTGAAGATGGGTTTTGTTTTGCCTCAACGACGATGGGTTTCTTGTGGGTCAACTGGTCAGTTTGCTCTTGATCTTTGTCCTTCTAAAAAAAAGGGATGCAGTGCCTCTTCAGCATTGCTTCCTCCCGGTTGGCCGGTCACGTGCCTGAAAGAGAGATTCTGTAACAAAAACGAGGTCGGTTTGTTGACGGTTTGGTGATGTGGAGTTTCGGGTAGAATCCTACGCCCATCTGTAGGAGAGGCAGCCTCGAAAAACAGCAAGAATACCTGACAATGACGGCTGCTCCGTTTCATCGTCTGATGCTTCTACTTTCTTTTTCTCCTCACCATGTTCGAGTATTGTGCTCCCACTGGGCGCGCATTTTAGGCGTAAACCTAGAAACTCCACGTGGAACATGTGTGTCGTGGCGGGAACCTATCACATCGCGCCAACTAGTACGGTTTTCCTGATGACATACAACAGCTTTCGACAGACTATTCAGAATTTCTTTGACGCCTGAACACAGTCAAACGCCATCAGTAGTTAACAGCCGTTCTCTGTTCAGTTTCAATATCATCTCTTTGCTACGGTTCTCCATCTTTAAAGGGGTTTTCTTGTCTCATTTTCATCCAGTTGTCATGTCATGTGCCTAGTTCCAATTGCTTTAGCAGAGAATGAGCATATATGGTTTGCTGGTTGTTTGGTACCGCTGTCTGTATGGAATCCGTGGCATGAAGATTTTCTGAGATTTGTTTTTTTCCTTGTGTCGCCTGCACTTTCTGGGATCCATGACTTCAATTTGGAACTGTACGTATTACTGTATTCAACAGGCGGCTGGCGCATTCCCAGCAGTGGCAAACGTGCGCCAGGATTGAAAAATCTCAACAAAACTCAGGCTCATGAGATATGAAGCCACAATACCGGCATACTAAAGAATATTATAATAATAATGTAGATGATCTATGGATAGGCTCATATCGTGTAGTCTCGAGTGGAGATAGGTCTGACTGTGTAGTCTTATGGTGCCCAGACCCTTATTACGGAAGGTTTGGCAGACGGGACTGCTGATAGCATCGGAAGGTTGAATTGTTTGAAACTAGTAGTTAACAGCGATGCCAGAGACACGAAACCCCAGGAGATGGATCTCCCAGCAAAGACAAACAGGAAAAACGCACCAAACAATCAGCAAAGTGTATGCTCATACGGTAGGACAGGTTCTAAAGTTTGACACAAGGCTTGACTAATGGATGGCAATGATACGAGAAGACCCGCACAGTTGGTGGAATGGAGTGTAGTAGGGACAAGCATAAGACAACGAACTACGTGAAGGAGCTTGCAACACGATTGTCGACAGCTGACAAAAAGACACACCAAACTGTTCGACTTTTAATCGGCGTAACAAACTATCTATCTCGACCTTCTGACTACCATTCCATAGTGGATTGTGTGATAGTTTCCCATCATTTCTCATATTTTGTTGTTGAAGCTGCTTTGGTACACATTCTCCCTTTTGTTTCTTCTGGAAAAAGCGATGATACTATTGACTACTAGCTTCTATATAGTACTGGGAAATAGCCAAATTGTCCATTCCTTTCATTGCTTATTCTCATCACAAGCCTTTGCAACTTGCAAAGGCCAATGTATGTTCCCAATGTGTGATTCGTCCCTGGCTTATGCGGCTGGCTGGCTGGAGAAGAGGAAGGATTTGTTCATCGTCTCGTACGACGCGCACTGGAATATACGCAATGGTGCCCAAAAATTAAACAACATTTCCTTTTTTATTGGTATTCGTCTGTTTTGACGTCCCGGAAGTGTTTGACACTACACATTTACAAAGGAGGAGACTATGGAATCAGAATTACAACTTCACTTCCTTGCAAGAACTCCAAGTCCAAGCTTTCGGGATAGTCGATTGGAACAGGATAAAAATTGCAATGCTGGCTGCATTGCTTGTGGAATTTCACTTCGAAGCTGTGGTCTAAAACGAGACAGAGTGACTCGCCGAGGACAAAATCACCTCGTGCTGTCACCATCAGCTTCAGAAGCAAAACCATCTTTTTGCAGAAACAAGGCCTCGAATAACTGTGAGAGAAGAGCCGGAGGTTTCAAACTCTTTTCAGACTGTTTTCTCTTCTTGCTCATTTTGCGGTTGCCCTGGTCGGTTTCTGCTGAAGAGTCTGCTCCAACGTTTATTGCACAGCCTTCAGTTCTGCCCACAAGAGTGACATCTTTACCGTCGTTTCGGTATTCCGACTTGCCGACTGATGAACCCTCGCAATCAGTTTTACCCTCCTCATTTCCGTCGTTGAGCCACGCGCCATCGGATTTACCGTCAAACTACCCAACTCCGGAGCCCACTTTCGAGACTCCCATCGTATCAGCGGCCAGTTTTTTACAAAGGTTCGTGATTGGGAACGGAAGACTCTTCTTCCCTACGGAGCTTGGATTTATTGAATCCCTGTATATTGGGTCGACTGACGATTTCATTACTGATCATACTGACGTCGAGCTAAAAGTTGAATCTAAGTGCAACATTACGTCTCAGGGGTGGTCCAAGTTGACGAGGCGAAAACTTGAGAGGGGCAAGAAATGGACGATGGTCCGGCGAGGCCTGCAATTCTTCCAATACGTGGAAGTGGCGTATGAAATGACGTACAGCTCTGTTTACATCAATGTGACGAACTACCCCATATTGTTTCAACAGTATATCAACAACAACAACGACACAATCGTAAGCAGAATGCAAACTCTTGGTCTTAACGTCAGTCAAGTAGGGCCTGCAAGTCGGTTGATTTTCATAACACCTGAGCCGACTCCTTCCCCAGGTCCTATTCCTTCTGTCATGCCGTCAATTGAACCATCTTCGTCAAGAAATCCAAGCGCGAAGCCTTCGACAACTATATCGCTTTCTCCCAGTGCTCTTCCTACAGACAATACTCCTACCCCAACGCCTTCGTCAGGTGCCGTCGATGGTCCACAAACTGAAACTGTTGTAATTATTGTGTCGGTTGTCGTTGCTGGTGGCATTGTGCTGGTTGGTTCTCTAATTTACTTCCGAAAACGGAAACTCCAGCGGGAACGAACGTTTCAATCTGATGCCCGAAGGACTCGTGAAGGAATCTGGAGTAACGGTGTGCAGTCGGCTCCGCATGGCATCCCGTCACCAAAGAACATGCTTCCTGAGGTTATGACTGGCAATGGAATCGCTTCGCCAAGCGAGTCGTTGATTTCAAATCAGTCGCTACTATCAGCGGGGAATCTAACGGGAGGTGACTCTGGTGATGAAGCAGATGCCACGCACGGTCTTGCTGATGAATTTGATCAATACAAAGATCAAAACCTGGAAAAAATGCGTGCGGACGTGGAAGGAAATTTAACAGGTTTTGATAGTATGATGAGCCAAGCATTGACCAGGGCACTGATTGATGAAGACGATGATCACATTGATCGAAGTGAATTTTCGTGGGGTGGAAGTAGGAATGGCGCGGAAATTGAGGCTAGTGCCTTGGGGGAAGTCACTGACTGGTTGAAGCGGAAAGAGAATGCGAGCTTGAAGGAAAAGTGAGTTTTGTTGAAGTGTGAGCAAAATCAGTCTCCGCATCTTGTACTAATATCTTTCGTTGTCTTCCTGTCTTCTCCCTAGGCGCGGATTCATGCAGGAAACATTGAACAAAATGGTCGGGAGTGTACGTCAAGGGCACCTTGGTCCTGACGATGCTTCGAGAACAATTCACGAGTGTGCCGCGCTGCTTGGATTGCAACTGGCATCTGAAATTCCTGTGACTACGCTAATTGTCACCGGCATGAGGAAGACGGTTTCGGCGAAAGATATGATTGATGCTTTTGGCGAGTTTGGGGAGATCTCGGAAGCTGCTGTTGCACCAAACAAAAGAGACTTCGGTAGGTTTCTGTTGGGAAGCGATTTCGCATCATCATATGAATCTCTGACTTTCCGCACTAGGAATTCTGCGTTTTACAGCTAATCAGTCAGTGCGTCTGGCAATGGAAAAGCTGCGAGTTGGGGAAATTGTCGTACAAGATGTGGCGGTTCATGTCAAAATTCTCCAAGCTGCACCTTCCCAAACAAATGCTACGGACAGCGAGATGAAGAATGACGATGTAGCTACATCTAGCCAGTCAGGGTAGGATGTAGCACACGCTAGTGAGTTTGGATTCGATTTTTCTCTGTGTCTTTCGATTCAGTATGCTGTCGTAGCGAGTAGTGCAACTCGGCAGTGAAATTAGTAACTTTTAGGAAACATTGAGTTTCGGAATAAAATCCCGGAGAGGCCCAGAGGACGTGTTGACCGAATGTTGCCACAGCGATGATGAACCGTGGAGCCAGTGATCAGTCAGGTCATACATAACTACTCCTTTCCGAATAGCCTCTCTAGTAACTTCAGTTGTAATCGTTTCCTGCAGCACAATCAGTGGCAAAGGCTCTAGCCACTGTTTCCCAAAATCTCTACCGAATGCTTTAAAACACTCCGAGCTTGTTGTCCCCTTGCTCGAAGAGGCCAGCTCGCCCAACTTTTCACTCTGTAGCACTAGCAAAACAGGATCGGCTGAATCAGTTGATATGTTGGCACAAATCCTCATCGAAACTGCATCTGCCTTCGTATCGGACAGAATCTCAGGAGAAGTGAACCAGCCTATAATTGCAGTGTCACCTTCACCAGTGATTTCTGATTTCACAAGCGCCATCGCCGTATCAAGAAGTGGTTTAGTGGGTACTTCGTGACAAATTGGGAATGCGTGTTCAACCATGACTTCGCTGTCAGATTTGGTGCCGACCAACACACCGTGTCCAACCGCATTACTATAAAATGCGGAATGCAACGAAATGGTGAGGAACGCCTGTGGCGAAATCGTTATACGTGGTTTCGTATCTGCCATTGGATGGGGATCTTGGAACGGCCTGGAATCAACCACAAGACCAAGATGTCCTTCTCAGTGGAAAAGAGGATGGTTGGGGACAGCAAACCCATCCTTGTTGTGCGCAGATGGTTAGTTTGTACGATGATGTACAAGTAAGGTCCAGTATCTTATAACCTATACAGTACTGTATATTATTAAATTATGTAAAAGGCCGTAGGCTTGAATGCGATTTCTGTACTATACTGTACCAGAGACCGAAAATTAGCCAATGGAGTTACGTACAGTATTTCGATTTCTCAAACCCTCATAGTCTAGCCCCGCATTGCCGTGGAGCCGAAAGGGGGACCCCCCTGTTGATGAAGGTGGTTGGAGATACTTTTATCGTTATCAACATCTATTGAGCCGTGCGTTGCCGTGGAGTCGAAGAGGGACACCCACCTTCACTATTTTTTTACCCTGCAGTCGTTTGAATCCGATTTATGAACCACAGACAACCTCCGGCCAACAGCATTGTTCACAGTGCACTATTTCGCCATCCCTGAAAACAGGACCGACAGACGGTTTTGCAAAAAAACTCGGGAACTACAATATTAGACGCATATGTCGTAGCGACACTGGTACTTAGCTACGACACGTGTGGCACGTCCTTGCTGGGTTGTGGGGATGGATTTCTTAAAGTGGGGTGCACGCCCCCACATGAATAGAGTCTGCCATCTGTCAATAGCCATTTTTTTGGTCAACAACAAGTGTTGCACCGAAACAGTCAACCATGATAACGACATTGACCCGACTCAGAAGTGCGATAAGCTACTGGTTACAAAATCGCAGACGGAAATTTGTCATCACAGTAATACTACTGCAAGCACCCGAAACAGCAACCTGGGTGAGATTTCTGGACTACAGGTATGTGAGTTTGCCCCATTTCTTTGACGTCGCCATGCGCGTCAACAAAAACACAGTTTCCTCCCCATACATTTTGGGGTATGGTCGGAAGCACCAGAACCCCCTTATAGGCGGATTCCCACTTCTGTATCGCAACGTTTGGGGATTTCCAATTCCTACCCCCTTATTTCCGACAAGACTAGGTGCACCATCAACGCTGCAGGAATCCTGCTGTAACAGTCCATGCAGAAGAGTTAATGCTATAACAAGGAATGTATCAAGCTCTCTCTGTATTGTCATTGTCCAATGACTATCCTCCAACATCAGTTTAAACCATGACAGCTTCATCATTCTGTTGGAATCAAACAAGAGCGGTCCCAAATCGCTCTTGTACAACTCTTCGATCGAGCCCACGAAAAAACAGGGAGTCGATGAATCCGCATACCTTCAAGAAGACATGGTGATCATATTAATGAGCTAAAACACTAGCACGAAAATGCAAGGAGTCGATGTATCCGCATACCTTCAAGAAGACAGGGTTGACCATATTAATGAGCTAAAACACTTCTACCTGTGGTAGGACGGTAGACGAGGATATCCAAGTTTGCTTCAGTTTTTCAGGCCCTCCTCTGGTGTCATAGCAAAAGATGCCTCCAGATAAGGAATTCTCATGGGCCATCATCCTTGTGCTTACACGATCCAAAGTGTTGTCCTCAGATTGAGTTGCAGCCTAAAACGGTCAACAACATGACCCTATGGAGACATAAATAAGGCAATAGATGGTCTTCACATGCTTGTTGAGCTGTTTCTCTTCTTGATCCATCCAGCAGGCATGTTCCATGCAACACCCGTCGACAAACAGAAATGAAACACCCAAGCGCTTATGCCGGAGATATCCATTCGGGCAGAAATAGATGGAGAGGAGCTTGTTCTAACCAGTTGCCTGCCTAAGGAATTCTCATGGGGCTATCATCCTTGTTGTGCTTACACAATCCAAAGCGTTGTCCTTAGATTGAGTTGCAGTCTGAAAAGGTCAACAAGATGACATAATAAGGACAATAGATGGGCATCACATGCTTGTGGATCTGTAGATTCTCTTTTTAATCCCTCCAGCAGTCATCTAACACCCGTCAACAAACAGAAATGAAACACCCAAGCGCTGATGCCGGGGATATCCATTCAGGCTGCAATAGATGGAGAGGAGCTTGTTCAAATCAATTGCCTGTCCTCTTCTTTGCAGTTCGGGCATTATACTTTCGGCGTATCTGATAGAACAAGACAGAAAACACAACAAGGGCCCCAAACAGGGCTCTTGCTGAAATCGGATGGCCAAATACTATGGCAGAAATGCAGATAGAAAACATTTGTCTCGTTGTCATGATAATAGTAAAAGCGATAGGTCCAAATTCTTTGATAGTGTAAAAGATGCACAGCTGCCCTGACGCCGACGTGATAGCAGTGATAATATTGTATTGAAAGACGATCGGGTTTGCCCTTAAGAACTCCACCACAATAGGGATGTCACCTGTGACAATGAGCCCAGCTGTGGTGATGCATATGGCAGATATATTTACGCCCAGCATCATTTGGTAAGGGTCGATACTTGCCCTGCCGTACTGCGAGTAGATTTTGTCCTGCCGGGAGAGATGAGTGGTGAGCAAGCAGAAAACCTCGAGATTTTGTCCTCTTAGGCCTCTTACCTGCCATTGAGATGTGAAGGAATCGAAAGAAATGTACATCAGCAGAAACAGTAGTCCAACAAGCTCTGTGTTGGTATCCCGGACAGAGCTCTTACTGGCCACTGAAAATATAGCAACGCCTGCTCGTGGAGAATTTCTGTTCTGAGTTGGAGGGCAAATAGAGGCAAGCTTGTCAAAAGACGAAAATGCCTACCTATCGTGATGATGACAGCTTCAACATATTGTCCAAAAGGATACGAGGTGCCCTTCAAGAACTGTAGAAACAAGAAACCATGAGAGAAGGAAGTCACAAAGTAGATTGACTTGTCATCCATGCCTAGTTACCTTCCCCATCATCATTACTGGAATTATCTTTGAGCTTTTGAAGATAGTTTGAACAGGGAACGAAACATACTTCAACGAAGCATACTGACTCCAGCTGCTCATGGTATTGCTGAGGGCGCAAGGGGTAAACGCCCATAACGGTGCAGCGTTGTTTGCAAAGATGGCACCATGTTTGATCCGAACTGCGATTATTGCTACAATGACAGCAAGAAAACGATTACTGAAAACGCAAAAAGCTGCAGAAGGAAAGTGCCCACTAGGAACACTGGCCGTAGGATTGAATTTGGTGGTCATAATGAGTTCTTGCATGTAGCCCCAAGTGAGATATGATCTGGAACAAGAGAATGGTTGCTTAGTCCCACGATCCTGAGGGCACAGATTTTGAATACATCTGCGGTGGATACGTACAGTTGTAAACCTAAGAAACACATCCCGAACTTCAACGCATTCGCAAAGAACTCAGGGTTCCGAGCAACGGTTCGAGCAACGGTTCGAGCAACTAAGCCATCAGCGTTTCCGTCCCCCATTGGTACATCACGCATGGAGGTGCGGAGGTGGTTGATCGGATCTGGTGGATGTGGCTCACTGGCAAGAGACAAAGTGGAGTGAGATTATTGCATTTCATTTCTGGAAGGCAAACATTCAATGTGCTTACTCGATATTCTCATGAACATGGCCTTGGATTATCCTCGATCGATTTTTCGCCGTTTCAATGCCATCCGGAGCAACTATGGCCTCCAAATCGGTTTGTTCCCCAGCTTTGCGCTGCCTCACCATGTCTATCTCGCGTTTGGGATGGAGTAACTTCGTCTCAGTATTCCACTACTGAGGATGCCGCAATCGGTGTTGAATTGTGCTTTTAATAAAGTGTCACATGAAGACTCGAGGCATTTAGACAAAGGTTGTGCGACTGACAGACGTGCGTGAGAAAAACCAACTAATAAAGCTCGATCAGGATCAGAGCATGCCCACATAGTTTCTTGTTGTTGTGTCAAGAATGCACTATACCACTGACTCTTATGTAATCTACTATAAATCACAAAACCACACAAAATGGGTGCATCAAGGTAGTACCTCAGGCTATAAATGCCAATTTCAACTAGTAGTAGTGTTTCGCGAAAATGTTCCCCACCTCTCACCTTGAAACCGACGTTTGTCACAACAAATCTTGAGAATGCCTATTCCTAAGATTCCGTTGAAACTTCGTAGTTTCTATTCAAGAATGATCATCTTGCTTCCACAAAACTGGCCAGGTTGTCAACATGAATGATGAGTTCAGTTGACCATCAGAGGACAGTTACTAGCAATGCTAAGCAGTTCCGCTCATCAAAAACAAGCTGTGTGTTGAAATATCTACTTTTAAGAAGTGATGAAAGGTGTGCTTCAAGGGAAGTCGAATTGGGACAGGGGTGTAAGTGCCATCATTCTCAAGGTTTTGTGATCTCTTTCTTGAGCTTAGATTCTTCGAAAGACTGACTGGATTCTTTCTGGTGCGGTTAATTTCCATTGAGGCACCCACCATCCATTGTGAAGACACTTTGTGGCCAAGCTGGAAACAAGAAGAAATGAGCCGGCTGCTGTTTGCTTAGCCACTGTTGCTCTGTAGGCACAAACTTCATACTCGACCTTCTTTGCCACAGGATCGAAACATGGTTTGCTCAAACAACAAATGCTCGATTCTTGCTTGCCACGTAGTGGAATGATGCCTTGGCTCAGTCTCACCTGTGACTATTCTTGAAACCAAAATTGTCATGGACAGCCAATTCGTATCTTGCTTATGTGTTCATGGTGATTTCATCCTCTGCTACTATTAGTATCTTTCTCACCATTCATGCTCATGTTGGCTTCGTACCAACCAATTCCAAACTGATGCTCAGCGGAAAGTTGATTCTGCCATCTTTTTATTCTTGAATTTTAAGGGGTCCCTGCGCTCATGGCGCTGCCCCAAAATGTAGGGGGGAAACAGTTTCTTTGTTGTCAGCAGCACGTCAACAAAATGGGGCAACCTTGCACAAGAAAGACGTTGCAAAGTGTTTGCATTTTTGCTGTTTTGTGTGCTTACAGTAGTATTACTGCGATTACAACTCTAACTCAAACACTCAACGAACATTAACGATGGCACTTGTGAGTCGAATAGGATCGATGTCGATATCATGGTTGATTGTCGCTGTGCAACATAGACAGACGGGCAGACTATAAATGGGTGCAGGGACCCCCCCCCTTTTAAGCTAATTACTCTGTACTGTAGTACAAAAAAACTTGCGTCTGGTCTTCGTCCAAATTGAAACACAAAACCAATAACCTCACCAACCACTCACGGACCTTGCAACCACTATCAATCATCGAATCCTAGTCTCAGTCAAAACAATCCTCGATTTCAGATTTGTTGAAAGGAGGTGACGAAGGTTCAATGATGAGTGACGAAAGATCCTTCCTCGAAGTCTTACAAGATGTGCATGCTCTTTCCAAGAAAAGAGATCCTCGGTTGCGCCGTGTTGCTTCTTTATCTTCTGCTCTCAGGGATGTTTCTGGAGGGAATCCATCTCCTGTCAAATTTTTTGCGTGCGCAGTTGAGACTCTGGAAGGCACTATTCACCAGAAGCATGAGAAAGACAGCAGTTTTTTTGAATTCCTGACGACGCAGACAGCTCTAGTGGAGCTTATTGGTCTGACGATCCCACACGTGCCAGCAGCTGCATTGGGTGCAAGTGTTAGCCTTTCTTCAAGGGTATTACGAGGGGTTGTGCGTTTTTGGCAATCGTTTGGTTCTGAAGAATCAGCAATCTTTGACACCAAAGACGGACTTGGCGGAGTTGATTCGATCCTATGCAGTTCTTGTAATGCTGTTTCTTTGTTAGTGGGGAGCCTTCCCCTGGAAACAGACAAGAATACGGTCGCAAACCTGTTGCAGTCGACGCTTCTATCACTTGCCAAGGATTCCAGAACACGAGTGAAGTCAACTGCCACGATCGAGCTTCGTGGTCTTCTTGCAATGGAATTGCCAACCTTTCATACGTGCATTCGCGAGGCGACGATGAGATATGTTCGAAGGGAATTGGAGATGTCAGTGAAGAACAAGAATGAAGATGAAGCAAGCAGAGACCTCAAAGGGATCCTTGAGTTTTTGCAACCCATCGCTATTCATGTTGATCTTACTGCCATTGGGGCAAAGATTATGGAATTGCTTGTCTTTCTTTTCGCTTCTGGAGACAGTTCCCCCCGGCCTGTTTTCTTAACACGCCTCAAAGATACGAAGAAGCAAATACTCACAATTAATGCAATCTTATCAACCATCCTGTCGATACTCGAAAGTGAAGTTTCTGGTCCTAAGGAAAAGGTTCTTTGTACATTTGCTTCCCGGATCGTAGCAAGTTTACTTCAGTTGAAACCAACATTGATCCTCAGACATGGAGAGGTCGAGGAAGACCTTGTACAGAGTGGGCGGGTAGCTTTTGGCCAGGTGATATTGTCATGCTGCGATCGACTGTTCGAGGGAAAAGAGATTGAAATCGCACCAAGGCTGTTGCCGTTGATCATTGGACAAATAGCAAACCTCTCAAGGCCGTCAGATTCTCTTTTGGACGTTGCAGTGGCAAACATTTTGATGCCTGAACTGTCGCAACTCCTTCGAACTCAGCTCCGTGATTTGAAATTGACAGAACCAGTTTTATATGAAAAATGCTGTCGGGAATCCTTAGGCGCTATGAGTATCGTGCTTCAGCATCCTTATCGCCGCACGTGGATTGTATCTCTGAAGCCCTTAGCCGTCCTCCTGCAGCATATGGAACCACAGGATGAGCAGGCACGGCGTTGCATTGAAATGCTGATTTCGCTTCGCGGTGAGACGTCAGAGGATACAACGTTTCACCAATCAATAGATGATGCGATCTCATGCTTGATTCAAGAAGTTGGAATCGAGCAATTTTGGGATCAAACTAGACTTTCGAGTCTCTGCCTTTCCGCCGCTGAACGATCGGCGGATCCCGGTGAGTTGATGAAAACTCGCTTTGAACCTTGGACCTGTAGACCACGAATCTAACAAGCTTCTCCGGTACGATGTCCTCTGTGGTTTAGTTGTGAAAAAACCTGTATCTCTTCTTCGATTGATAAAATCAGCAGGGTCAATTGGCGGGAGCTATGACTTGCATCTTTCCTTCTTTCAGAACACTGTCCTACCCTTAGCAAGGCATTTCGATTCTCAGTCGGAAAATGAGCCCAAAGTGTTGGCTCTTTGGGGCCTTTTTTCATGTTTTTGTCGGAAACCTGTTGACCTCGAGGTATCGTTTCCAGAACTAGCCCCCGTCTTGGTTCGAGCCATGAACGACAAGCGATACCCAGAGCTCATAGTAAGTGCAGTGAATTTGTCAGCCAAGATGATTTCGTTCTACTCAGCGATCTTGGTTGTTTGTGTGCAGATGGTGATTTGTCATGGACTCAGAGTCCTTGCAGATGGAGTTTCAGCCAGGCGTCGTGCGGTTGAGGAGTTGACGGAAGGCGAAGAAATCACTCAAATTCATCGAGAGGTCGAAGTGCTAGGAAAATTGTCCGAGAAGATCATACCCTCACTGTTCAAACTAATCGAAACACTTCATGGTGCACATCGTTGTGCCGATGATATTCTTGTCGACTCTGCCGCCAGTGGCGAAGGAAAGTTCTTTAACATTGATCAGGCTCCCCTTGTACGAGCAGTTACAGAAGCCATCTCCTCATTCGCTCAACTTGCTTCATCTGAGCTAGTCGAACGACTTTTTTCAAAAGTAATTCACAAACTGCTGGAAGCATCACAGGCGAATGATGACTTGTCCGAGAAAGTTTGTTCGCTTCTGGCTCTATCCCAAGCATTGGTATCGTCAGACAGTTTGGGTCTTTCAAGTATCTCTCTCTTGTACCGCTCGTTGAAGCCCCTAATTAGGAGTGACGAAACAAGTCCGAAAGTTCAAAAGCGTTCATACAAGTTGCTTTCTGAAATACTGCATCGATATCCATTTTTTATTCAAGACAGCACGCAACTGAAAGAGCTTCTCGAGCTTTTAACTTCGTCGATGTCGACTACTCAAGTTTCTTCCCGTTTCACAAGGATTAAGTGCCTCATAATCATCATTGAATCCCGTGCATTGTCAAGCGAATTCGAACAGGTCCGTTCGCTATTAATCGAGTTGTTTTGCGTTGTAAAATATCTCAACCTCTTCCTCTATTGCCAGGAACTCATACAAGGTCTTCTCCCCGAAACTCTTCTTTCCTTGAAGGATTCCAGTGGGAAGACGCGCGAAGGAGCCTATCGACTACTGTTGTGTATGGCAGGGATGCAAGAGGATATTGGACAGTTTATCACTTCCCTGTTGGCCGCCGTTGGTTCAACCTCCTGCCACATGAGATCTGCAGCAGTGGTGGGTTTATCCCGGGTTGTGTTCGAGTATTCTCAAGACGAGGTTGTTCAATCTTTACTTTCGCCGATTCTAGAAACAGTCCTGGCACTGTCAGATGATCAGTCTAGAGAGGTCATCAAGAGCTTTGTTGGCTTTGTCCGAGTTTCTATTGTCGTCCTTCCTCCAGAAGAACTTAGGCCACTCCTTCCAGACATACTGCATAGCCTTCTGAAGTATCATCGGGGCAAAGATCGCTTCAGATCAAAAATCAAGATCATTATAAAGAAGCTCGTCAGGCTCTACGGCTACGAAACTTTGATTCCGATGGTACCGCAGAGTGAAAGTCGTTTGCTTACTCATATGCGAAAACTCTCGGAACGCGAATTTCGACGTAAGATGGCTCTTCGCGAGACAGGAAAACCTGACGAATCGAAGTTCAATGATATGATGGCCTCCGACGAAGATGACTCTGATGGTGGCGAGACACTTTTCACTGGGGTGTCGGTCATATCACGAACTGCGACTAGGAGTCAAAGAACTCGAAAAGGAAAACGTTCGTTTGGATCAAAGGCACCTCAGCCCTTGCGAATTAGAAATGACATAGATGCGACGGTTTTTGATGTCGACGATTTAACTCAAAAATCGGTTCGGTTTACAGAGTCGCACCATGAAGACCATTATGCTGAAGATTCAATGGAGATCGATGGTTCTGGGAAGCTCATTATTGTTGATGACGATGAGAAATGGGACGATTCAGTAAACAAGACTGAAGTTTTGAATGGTTATCAGAATTTCGAGCTCCCAGAAAAGGTTCCCAATGTTAGGGCAGGTGCCAGTTCGAACAAACCCGTTCAGAGGAATGGAATGCGGAATAATTCACAGAAACTGGGATCTGCATACAAAGCAAAGACTGCTGGAGGAGATGTCAAGAAGAAGGGACAGAAGTACGATCCGTATGCCTATGTTCCTCTGAATGGGCGAAGTTACAGCAAGAAGAATCGCCACCGTGCCATCGAGCAAATGAGTGGTGTTGTTGAGAGGGGTAGAAAGCGACAGAAAAGGTGAGGGAATGATAGAATGAGCTCCTATCGTGTCGAAGTATACTCCGGATGCGACACGTATAGGTTTCACTTGCAGTTTGCTGTTTTATAAAGTCACGGTGCACCCAGAGGGGGACTGGCTGCGCAGGCAAATAGTAATATTTCCTTCTAAGACTCGCTCAGATCAGAAGTGATACTTTAGTAATATTGGTTTGATGCCTTTCTCAGCTTAGTAGGGCAGGAACTGGGAAAAGACAAGAACCTGTTGATTCGGTGAGCAACGTCTCTTCTGTAATTCGAGTCCTAATGAGCTCTATCTTTTGAATTTCCAAGCAAAGTCTCGACTGGGCTAACTGGATTGACAATTGTTATCACTTCTGTCTTGGTCGTTGCAAATACTCCCCGCAAGGTAAAAGAAGAAAATCTCACTTACAGCTCCCTTGACACCACCCTACAGGTGGTTCTTCGGGTATGGTGTGCTGGGAGTAGGTTGATTAAGAAAGATTGAACTTCCGTTGACTGTGAAAATCGTCTTCCCTTTAGTTGCTTTCAAAGTCTGTTCAAACATCAGGAACACTCATACTGTCAACTGACATGTTAACCAACGTTATAGGTTGCTGGATCTACCGTCGCACTATCATCTTTGAAATCCTGTCCTTCAAATCATGGTCGACAGGTGTTGGTCCAGAAATCACTTTGTTGGTCCTCAGTCATGTCGTGAGTTTTCCACCAAAATATGATTCTCCTCCACGTTGCGAGAAGGACTTTCAAGGTAAAAGAGCCCAGTATATGCCACTGACTTGCATATTTCGGTGAATGTCTCAGGACAGACTTTCCAAGAAAATCAATGCACCTCGACTCCGCAAGAGAAGGCCCACATGCCGATAGTCAATATCAAGGTCTCGACGTCTATTGCAGCAAACGAAATGTGATATATGAGATCATCTGTGGATTCTGCAACTCCTATATGGACAGTCCTTCGCAAGTTGCCATGTCCCAAAAATGTATGCAACTGCATTTCTTTTGACCCACATGGCCTATTGCTGGCTAATGAAACACCCTGGAAAGCTGATAGTCTACCATCAGCAAGCCAGCTAAGGTCGAAATGTGAAGATCGTTATCTCTGGCATGGCAACACAATCACCGCCACAAAATGGTTTAGTCTAGACTTGCCAAGAACAAAGGATTGAATTGACTGGTCGCTCTCTGTGGCCTCTCCAACGGCTCGAACTTACTTCGGGTTTCATGAACCGAGATTTTGAAATCCATGTCTCCCGTTCACAAAACCCAGATGTGACTCTTGGTGCCAAGATGTTTGGAATTGTCGTCATAGGTAAAAAAAAATGACTCGGTTTCCCAAGCTATCGCATTTGCAGTATTCTTCTTGAATTCAAGTCGCAAGTAAATCCGGTCACTCTTGTAGAGCCTTGTGAATCGTGTCCTTAGAGTTGAAACACAAGAAACTTCATCCTGTTGCAGAGCCCTCCCAAGAAAAAAAGGCGCATTCGTTGCAACCAGACCCGGCATTCGACTTAGTATCGGCGTCCCAGGATCTTTGCCGCTTCGTCTGTCAAAATAGCTGATTGTTTGCTCTTCTTTTGGGCCAAAGGCTTGATGATCACATAAGAAAGTGTCGGATTTTGCCGCTGTTGTGATGAGACGATGTGGGTGCTTCCAGCCATCAAGCTTGACATGCCGAATCACTTTCATGCCACCACCATCGAGAACGTTGGCACCCATACTGTAGCGCACTATGTACTGTCCTGAGGCCCGTTCGCGCCGAAGATTTCTAAGAGACGAGATTTGAATAAAGATTGGTTGGCACCAGTGTCCATGGTCGGCTGAAGGTACTTTCTAACGTGCTCTTCAATTTGTTGCACATATGGAGCGGATCCCCCTGAACGTTGGGGTGACCGCCCCAGAGCGAGAACCCCCCTTTACGAACATGAGTTAAGACCCCGCTGTACATCCGGGTAATTTTGGTTTTCGCTCGCTGTCTCGATTGCTAGTAGAATCCAAGCGAACAACAGGCAGTTGCGTGCGTTGGTCTATGGAGAAACCCATATCAAAGGCAATACCATAAGAACATGGTCCATATTCCATCATTTCTCGTTGGTTCTGCATTTTCCGGATTTTCCTTCCTGGCTGGTGAGTGAGAGTTTTCCGATTTTCCATTATTTCTCATTGCCTCGAAGATTTGTGATCGGTTTGCACTCGAATCTAATAGTGCCCACTCGTGCAGTTCAACAGCAGTTGTCTTACAGAAACAGGCTAACTTGGAAATGGCCTATCGCTGGTAAGAACTATTTAGAGAAGAATCGAGGAACCAAAGAGTTGTAAAGTTCACCAATATCCCCTTCTCCTCGTAGAATTGATCGAGCACGAGTTTCGGAGCAGATGGAAAAAAACTGAAGGAATGCTTAGAAGTGGGGAGCATCTTAGCTCCAAACCGACGGGCGAAGGACAATTTTCGAAACAATGGAATCTTTATCTCGAGAAAGCTCAAACTTATTTTCAAAAGAATGATTGATTCATAGTCTTACAACCTATGGGATTCTGCTCTGATCGTGGTTGTGCTGACTTCATGGTAGAATAAGGTAGATATGGCATGATTAACCTGCATTGCAAATGTATTCTGGAGCTATCTTGCCTCCAAGGTTGGGCAATAGTCACGGCAATAGGACGGGAGTTCCTTCTCCAACTTTTGCTTGTCAACCGGTGAGTCTGAATCCAGTCCGACAGCCACACTATTCCCACTTGGACACTCGAGCAGCAAATGAAGACTCGGACTTTGAACGATCTCTGCTGTGACTCTCCCGCAATCATCACAGTACCACCATTTCTCGTCAGAAGCTGGAGGGAATGGGACACAGGATAACCATGTACAACTGGGGCAAGGTGTCGACTGGCCATCTCCTTGTAACAGAATGATAGCAGTGACAATGACTTCATCGTGGGAATTATGGAAGAGGCCATAGCTGTTGTGAGAAACTACTAGCCGTTGAGACAGAACGCACTTGTTCTCAGTACTTACTGCCTATGATACTAACAATTACACCAAGGAATCGAATAATGACCTGTTTGGTCCGCGACCAGCAACTTTCCTCCATTCCAAAAAAATCGCTTGGCAACCGTTCCATTGTGCTCAAGCCACATAAAAGACCAAGGCCCATTCCACCGAGATCTGTTTGGCAATATCCAATCATTAGTTACAGCGATCATTTCCCAGCATTGACGCGCAACGTAAACTTACGTGTGAAGTTGTCGACGTATGGGGTAAGTCCAATGATACAATTGAGTGCAATATCAAGCAAAAGAAAAACCACGACCATAGCATGGCGATGTTTCTTTCCATTTTCAGAGACGAAGTCAGAAAATAATAGCTTCCAATTCATGATAATATCGGAGAGGCAGGCCCCAATCAGTCCAAATATGCCACCTGATGCTCCAACAGAAATGTATTCTGGGAGAAAAATAGCGCTGAGAATAGTACCTCCAATAGCGGGAATGACGAAGAGAATAGCTGCAGCCATCATGCCGTGACTAGTTTCGATTGCCTTTCCCACAAACCAAAGTGCCAGAGTATTGATGAAATAATGAACCAAGCCCGCATGAAGTAGAGTCGCAGACAGTAGTCTCCACGCTTCGTTTTCGTTCACTATCATATACGAGTCTTTCGCCCCCATCCGAATCAGCTGCAACACAAAAATACACAGTTCTTAGTTTGAAGGCATCTCAACAATAGTTCAATCTGCACATCCTCCTCCCATTACGTACATTCTGTGCACTGGGACCAATCATTGGATTGACTTCTAACGGCTCGAGCACCCACCCATTCAAAGCAATAGATGCGATCAGCAATACGGTGCAAGCCAAAAGGAGAAAATATGTAAAAAAGGGGCGGTTTACACCTTTCCTCTTGCTTGCATCAAAGTCGGTCCAGCTCAAGTAAGGTTGACCGTTTGCTCTTCTCCATGCAGCATCCTCTGCCCATTCAACATCAATTCTGATTGACGATAGATGTTCGTACAGACCTAGGATTCCCCAAGGTCGGTGGTCTCCATACTTTTTTCGTCTCTTCTCCTGTGCAAATTGAAAGTCGCGAATTCTTCGCGCTAGAGCAGGTGCCATGAAATCTTGCCCCCCCCATTCTGCGTTGAGCTTTCCAGCCAAGAGCCGTAGCTGTGCAATATCCTCTTCACGATGCTCCATATTTGGATGAATATCTGACGGAGCTAGAAAGACTTGCTGAGGTCTCTGACCAGACCTGCCACGTTTGGAAAGTTCACCAACTCCTTCTCCCTCTTGATAATTTTCAGTGTCCCCCGTATCCGATGATAATGACCTTGTTATATAGAGAGAATGAGAATGCAATTGCATAGGAGACAAAGGATGGATCGACGTCTAAGCAAGAACTTACTTCAATGACGCTCGGTTTCCACAAGGTTCTTCGTTTTCATCATCTTCTCTCCCTGACAGTGACATGCTCTCCCATTGCGTTGAATCGCGCATTGCCATAGATCCTTCAGTTGTCCTCAACAGATTCAAATCGTATTGCCCCTGAAAGCCATCATCATCAGACATATGAACGTCATTTGAAGTCGGCGAATGACCCAAATCATCGGAGATTTCTTCACTTCGATTCATTGCTGTATCAGTATGAATGAAAATGGCTTCAGGCGATCGAATTTCTTCAGGTGTTGGAGTATGCACTATTTTCTACTAACCCGAATTGGTGAATGGTTTCACTAGAAAACCAGAGAGTAGAGAATGTAGGATGATGAGATGCCAAAGTGCAGAAAGGCTTGGCGGTAGCCAGCACAGTACAGTGAACTCACTGTACTGTGATTTCAAATATTTTAAAGTGTAACGGTCTCGAATACGAAACTGAACAGTCTTGCGGACATGACTCGTCCGGCTTTGTAGCTGACTACAGTACATAGCACATAACAGAGTGTACCCAGCCAGATTGAGTTGCCACTCTGTCGTAAGTAGAAAACACCCATAGATTTCGCTGCCCGTGTGCCGCAGGCTTTACAGAAGTCGATATAGAGCGAACCCATCATCATCAATCGAATGGTACAGGTGCTACGGTTTAACGATGTTCGCAATAAGAGAAACTGCGAGATAACGATACGGGACTACTTTCTTGGGACCAACCCCCTCCCTTGTTGATATGGGGATCTGTGGGCCAGTACGTCTCTGTTCCGTAGGTGGCAACACAATAATTTGTACATCCCCCACAAGATGGCTCGAGCTAGTACTGTAGTAGATCAGGGAATACAATGTATGAACTGCACTATATCGCCATTGTCCAATGTCAATCTTCCCAAATCAGTGAAAACTATGGCAATGATATCTTCAAAGAAGAGATTCATTCATTCCTTGAACCTTGACCTACATTGTCCATTGTACTATCTCAGTTGCTGAGACTATGGCTGTCAGCGCATTCAGAAAAACAAAGGTGAATGAAGGCCAGAAATCACAATAATTTCCGGGGGCTCCACCCCCTGGCCCCTAGCCACAATGCTCTGGGCGCAGCCCCCAGACCCCTGCTTTTGTGGGGGCATCCCCACCCCCTTTACAAGAAAGACAGTTTCACGATAAGAACGATGGGGTTCGGTAAACCGCAGGACCTACATTCCTCGATCATGCACAAATTCTGAGGAGTTGGGGGAGGGGGAGGTGCTGATCACTGTACTACTACTCGAACGGAATTCGTGATGGGAACCTGGTAAGGTATAAAAGCCTCGACTCAGTATACTAATGCGTTGGGAAAGAAACAGTAGCGCGTGCGTTTCTAGAAAAGAAGGCGCAATGGTGCAAACTCTCTCCTGGTCTCTGCTTATAGTATTATGTAGCTCGTGTCATTGTCAACTATAGAAGTCATAACGGGAGTGCCTACAATAATGCGACGTTCCACCAATCTCAAGTCTGCAACAGTACTCCGCCATTTCACCATTTAGAGCTCCCCTTCGATCGTTGCTGCTGACCCTTTTGGGAGGGAATATCCACCAAGAGTAGTTCGGAGATGGTCATAAGAAACTTCATCACCAAGGAGTTCCATCAGAGGACCCAACTGCTTTTCATACCTGTGATGACAAAAATATGGTGAGAAGAAACATGAAAAGAATGAATGCTGTGAAAGATTCAGAACGTGCCTGCGCCAAGCCTGGAGACTGTCTCTATAAACACCTTTTCGCACTTGCGTTGTGGAGAGTGTGTTTACAGCATGCTTTTTGGTATGAAAGTCTAGGACAGTTTCATCCCATTCGAGGCCAGTAGCTTGGACGAGTTTTCTCGCAACACCGGCCATATCGTTCACCATATCCTCATAACGGATGTGGGTTACTCTGCCAGGCAGCTCCCTGTCCCAGTGCTCCTGAAATGAGGTAAGCAAAAGTCAGCGTGTAACCACAATTCAGACACAGATCACCGTGCTAGTACTTACCATCAAATCTCGGTAACTGTGGTATAATTCTGCAAGGCTTGGAAAGGAACTAGTGTAGTCCAAGGATCCTGGCGGAAACTCATGTTTGTAGGCTGAAAGAAGAGTGTCCATTGGTTCTCTATTCGTAGAAGTGAGGGGAACAAGGCAAACAATCAGTATATCCATCGATACGTTTGGTTGACAAATAAACATTTGTTCTCACCTGGCAATGTGTAAGATCAATGCATTTGGGAACAACATATGAATGAAGCCGACATTGTAATAGTTCGTCAACATCTTATCCACCAGCCTACTGGGTACTTCGTCTGCCGGTCTGCCTCCGTCTCCAGAAACCATCTTCCATCGATTGACCATCTCATCGACAACACCATCTGCTAGCCCCTTAATAACGCCAGGAAGGTTCGACGAATCTACCATGCTTGCTTCCACGATTTTATTCCTAATGTAATCCAGCTGTCCATTGAACACTGAATTCTCCCCAGTGCCATATATTTCAGGATGAGAGTCAAGCACTCGCTCCAGGAGCGTTGATCCACTTCTAACAAATCCAATGATAAAAATTGGTACCTTTGTCTGGCTTCCGACTCCTTCTGGGAAGAAACCATGGTGAAAAATCTGTTTTGTAGCCGAAACCTTCTGTCGCTCGAGTGAAGCGTTAAACGGTTGCAGGTTCCGCATCTTGAAGTCATAAGATTTTGCCAATGCTTCCCATGCGAGATCAGTGTCTTTTGTTTTCACATCGTGGTAGACAAATAGGACGTGATACAACCTAGCGAGAGAGTTCATAAGAACCCCACTTCTATCTCCACCAATCGAATCAATTTGAGACTCTAGGACCGAAATCAAATCGACGACTATCTCAATCATCGGTGACCACCCTTCTGCGACAGCGCTCTCTTTTGCTTGCAATATCCTGGCTAGACCAGTAAAGACATCTTGGAACCTCCTACCAGAATCGTGCTTCATCACTGTGGTGAGATCATTTGCTGCATATACATAGTCACCCAGAATTATATTCGAACTACCACGAGACGACATGGCATCCAGGTATAAGGGCTGAATCTCCAATGCATTGTTGTACGACTCTGAAGGGGAAACAACGGGGTGTGAGAAATAGAAAGAAAAGGACCAAGCGACAAAAGTTATCATACCAACTGCCCTAGAGGGATTATGAAGAGAAAGACAGTGAGAATACTGAATCAAATAAACTTGAAAGACGAAGAACGGACGGAGGCAGACCTACTTTTCGAACATGTTTGCCATGAAATAAGTCTTTCCGAGTGAAGTATAAAGCGCACATAAGACTCCATCGATGCTGCGGTCGGAATAGTCAAGAAGCATCTCCCCATAAATAGGATCCACCTCTCCTTTTGGACCTATATTCCTTCCCATGCTCACCATTTCTTCACGCGTCCTTTTTGCCATTTCGATAGCTTTATGGAACATATCGATAGCCTCTTTCTGAGCCGAACCTCCGTCATGATACTGCACATCAAATATACGCAATGCCTCGGCGAGTGAGATGACATTTGATATTTCGTCTGGCTGATTCATGCAAATCCTGCGAAGTTCTGAGATTTCTTCAAGAAACTGAACGCGTTGGGGATCGGTGGAAGCGCCATTTGGGGGGTCAGTTGTTTTCGGCCCTGATTGCTTCAGCTTCGATTGCTCTGATCCACTACTTTTAGCCCTTCTGTCAGAACCGGTCAATGGAGCGGATGAAGAAGCTGTAGTTTGCACTCTGGGCCTTCTCTCATATCCCTCTACAGGATCAGAAGACACGTCTTCCCAGTCCAACCGACGCGGTCGTATAGCTCCGACAATTTCGACATAGGAAGAAGGCTTGTTGGCAAGCACCGTGGGCATAACGGATGGGCCTTTCGAGGCATCCTTTGCTTTGAACTCATCCGCAGCATGCGATGACGCAGACTTTTCAGATGTGCTTTCATCAAAGAGATTCGACGGAATTGAATGTGTCGTTTTCGGAGCCGCCAAAGTGGTATCTACTGCAAACCGAGAGGCAATTGCAATCAACACCACTGGGACAACCCAACATACAAAAACAGATACTGACAAAGATGGCCTCTCGTTCATCTCGTCTTGGGTCCTATAGGTTTCACCTTCTTGGTTCATAAGCCACTGGAAACGTAATCAGGCCAGAGAAATGGAAAGTGGAAACCACCAATGTTGGACAGCACGCACTGTCCCTTTTTAGCTACACCTCCATCTCTTTTTAGGGGTGGGGGTGGCTCATAATATGCCCCAACATTTATGGCCTCCATCTGCAAATTCGTGTTTCTGACAGACTTCTTCAAGGTACTAGGGGTGAAAACGAAATTTTGCCTGTCAATGGTGTCAACGTCGTACAGAACATGTCAAAGATGAACAAATGCTTTGCTGATTGCTTGACATGGCTCCCTCTTGGCCTTGGCTGTGCGATCCATGATCTAAGGAGAATGATTCAGTAAGGAGCACACGGGCCGAACAAGGGAACAGAAACGGGACGACTCATATGACTGGTTGAAACTTGGACAACTTTGATGACGCTAGCCCAAAAATCTATATTCTGTTGTCCAGAGCTTTCATCATAAGCTAGACACAGTTCGAAGCTCTCCATTGCACTGCAGCGGACTGATTCGCAATACTTTATATTATCACAAATCATTGGACTTTGGCGACCTAATCGTCGCAGTAGCAGAATTTACTGGAGTAGGGAATTTTGAATGGGAGATTTTCAGGCAGTGAAAGCCATCCTCGGCGAACGAGTCAAATGCACATGTGATGATGGGAGAGTTGCAACAGGGGAGCTGGTGTGTCTTGATCGTATAAAAAACCTCATCCTTTCGAATGTAGTGGAGGAACGGTGGGTTTATTCAGAGGACTACTCACGCGAGACAACGTTGGATAGGAAAGTTTTGGTGAGGAGGGAACTGAGCCAAGCAATGGTTCCAGGCTCACGCTTGCTCAGAGTAGAAATCGAAAAGCGAATCTACGTTAAAAATGTTAAATTTTCCGGCTGAGGCTGCAGCTATGATGTAGTTTTTTGTACAACTGTTTGTCAACTGAACACTCCAACTAGTGCCATCACGGACTACTCAAGAGGCGTTTTCGAACACATCTACAAGGAGTAATAGGTGGTGGTTAACTGTTATAGACGACAGGTTTTCCACAAGATTACTAGTCAGAAAAAGAAAATATGTCTAATATAGACGAAACCATACCTGTACCTCCCATTTCCTTTCCAGTATCAATGCAAACACCTCCTAAGCAATAGAATAGACAGTATCACCACAATCGCCTCCTAGTTGCTCAGCCAATTCTGCTTGGTCCACGTTCAAGCAGATCTGGGCTGATACAACAGAGCACCACTCGCAAGCTTGTCCATCTCTGTCCAACGTAGCCTTGCAATTATCCTTGGTTCCTGCCAATGTCGCAATGATGCACGAAGTGTCGGATGGATCATCAACCTCTTCGTGGATATTGTCGTTGCAGTCTCCTCCTAGCTGCTCGGCCAATGCTGCTTGGTCTGCGTTCAGACAGACCTGAGCTGACGCAACAGAGCACCACTCACAAGCTTGCCCATCTCTGTCCAAAGTAGCCTTGCAGCTTTCCTCGGTTCCCTCCAATGTTGCAATGATACACGAGATGTCGGATGGATCATCAACCTCTTCACGTAAATCATCATGGACATTGTCGCTGCAGTCTCCTCCAAGCTGCTCGGCCAATGCTGCTTGGTCCACGTTCAAGCAGACCTGAGCTGATGCCACAGTGCACCACTCGCAAGCTTGCCCATCTCTATCCAACGTAGCCTTGCAGCTGTTCTCGGTTCCATCCAAGGTCGCAATGATGCACGAAGGGTCGGACGGGTCATTTACTACTCCGGCATCTGCTTCCTCCTTCGATCCAGGCTGCTGCCCCATTTTACAATTAAACCAATCACTCTTCGATGCAGCTTCGGCGGCACCATTTTCCATACAGACACCGTAGCCTGCCTTCGTTTCACACCAGGTGCATCCTGCATTGGCACATGTTGTTTCAGATTCCCCGCTGTCTTTCAAGCATTCTGGCATTCAAAATTGTTAGCAATTACACGCTTCCTGAAACGAAAGGTGCATTATCTGCGTTGGAACGTACTCCAGTATTCATCATCATTATCGTCGTTGGCGTCGTCATCGTCGTTGGCGTCGTCATCGTCATCGATGGCATCGTCATCCGTGTTGTCGTTGTCGCATGACACACCCGGAATTTTTTGCTTCATGGCATCGGCCTGGAACGAGTCAATTAGAACTATGGATCAAAAGTCAGAGCAAGAGGGCGAGTCTATGCCGTACCTGCTGGGGTGAAAAGCATGCACCAAAGGAAGCCAGAGAGCACCACACGCAAAGGCTTCCGTCCTCAGCTACAGCTGCCTACTCGTTCAAAAGAGAACATCCGTCCTGTGAGTTGCCGAGGATACTAAGTTTCTATGACTCGCTAGGATAAGAAAAACTTACATCACATTGGGACTGCGATTGAGAGTTTCGCTCGCAGGAGAATTGCTCCAGTTCGGTCAACCCCCTCAGACGGTTATCGGCGTTGACAGAGACAAGCAACGTGATTGCGATACCAAATAGCTTCATCTTTGCAACAACTATTCTATAAGTGTAATAGCTTTGTGGTATACTTGATGCTTGTCTATCTCAGAGAAACAAGAGTAAAACAGAGAAAATCTAGGATCGTGAATTCCTACATAGCAATTGTACTAGTATCTGCGTTGACCTTATTGTCACACGACCCAGATGTGGGACAGATGAATTGCATCCGAATGCGCGTGTCGCAAAAGGTCGCTGGGCCAGCTGGAATATCCAATCTGTCATCAAGTTACCAGTACTGTAGCTATGCTCGTATGTTGTTGCCGTTGGAAAGAAATTCATCGACGTTTGCAAGTTCCATTGACACCACCCCAATCGTTATTCGTCTTGGGATCTGGGCTTTTTGGACGCGTAGAAATGTTACTTTTTAATTGCCGGAATTGGCTTACTTCGATTCCTTCTTCAGCACATCGTTCAAGAAAGGAAACCGCCACTCTCTCAGTCCACCTTCCTGTCGGCTGACTCGGTTGTCAAGTTTGTATGCTACTGGATCATCTACCATCCCATTATCATCTTTCCATTTGGTTTTGGCAAGATGGGCTACAATTGCATTATCCAATAGATACCTCTGATACCTTTTTATAGACTAGTGTCAACAGCAGAAAATTCCGTGAATGCACATGAGCCAGTTTCGATATCTGAGGTATCTGAAGGTTGGACAAGCGACATCCAGGCGGAGAACATTTTGAATGTTTTTCTTTTTTGTATCCATCTCTACCTATAGTTTCTACGGCTTTCAATCCTCATGTTTTGAACTGCTACCGGTGCGACTACCAGAATTTTCGCCCGTTTGTTCTTTCCATTACCCTCTTTCCACAACCTCCTCCTTTGCTGCTGTCCAGCAACACCAAAACAATAATCAGATCCTCACTTCATACAACTGAGGAGAATTCACCTCGAATCCAGGAATTGTATTCCCAGGAAGATAGAGAATCCGGCCTGCTTGAGCTTTGGAGGAACATGGACTTGCTGGAAGAGAATGTCTTGGAGGAGGTATTGGGACTTGCGGGAAATTGGAATGTTAACAAAGATTTTATATAGAGGACGAAACATGCACTGCGCCATACATTTGTGGTCGGTGCCAATGGCTTTGATGCTAGTTCGAAATATTGGTGGATGTATGGTACCGTCTTTCCTTCCAAACGCACTTGTTTCTCCTGAAGGGGAGGCGACGTAGAGTAGACTATAGAATCTACATGACCAATGTTTGGATCTCGGTCGAGAGTCGTCTAATTTGTTAACTCACTCCAATGATGATGATGCCGGACTGGCCATGGTGTGTTTGCAGGACTCAGATCATTCACCAACGATCGCATTCCAACTTCGTGAAGTTGAGTACAAGTCGGTGATCAACAAACAACTATTGTGGATCCAGAAGAAGGGTTAGCTCTTCCAGCAAAGACTTGAGCGAGGTTAGTTCTCCTGTCATGCCCCGGATATCCGCCCTGGCTACTTCAAGCTTTCTTATTGTTCCGCTGACAAGAAATCTTGATTTAACAAGCTCCTCCTTGCTGCTCCTTTGATAATGAACGATTTGAGATACTACTTGGCACACCTTCCTCACTTGATATTCATCCTTTTCCCAATTCTGAACTGAACTTAGGGACCGATACTCCTTCATTAAATTTTCAAAGACTTGAGTATCTTGGCCTATTTGCTCGTGAAAAAATGCTATTGTTTCAAACACCCATGGTTCACTGGATGATGCACGAATGCGCTCTAGCAACGTATGGACACGAGTGAGGCTTCTTTGTGCAGAATCCAAAGCAGCCTGGCTGCCGGTCTTCCGGGCTGCCAAGTAAACATCAATGGTACCTCCGACAATACCCCTCACACACTTTTCTTCAAGGTCTGGAATGTTCTGTGATGGCATGGTTGCTTTCAGATCCAACAAAACAATGCATGCTTGCACAGCCTCGTCAAATTTTTCTAAGTCCAGACAAAGATACAATTTGTTTATCCAGGCTCGCCAGTTGTTCCGATTGTGTTTCAGTGACTATGAGACAAACTGATGAGCAATGTCCCTCGTTGGCTAACCATTCTGTAGTAGTAGCAAGGACTCACCTCTACCAAAGCTGGATAAGCTTTTGCCGGACACTTTTCGTGCTGATGTACAGCAGCTACATTTGCCCATGCTTCCGACTCTTCTGGTTGCTGTTGGACGACTTCCGAGAATGCTTTCAGAGCAACTTTCCATTCACCCAGTTGCATGCTAACTGTGCCAAGACGAAACCAAACCCTAGGGAGCAAAGGTCTTAACTCTAATGCAAGCTGATAGCAATTGGAAGCTTCAACCAGTTGACCGCGTTGAAATAAGTTCTCGCCGAGTGAAACATACGCCTGGCAAAAACGCCCATTCGATAGAGAAATGGCCTCCTGATAATGGCTGAGGTCATTGCATAGATCTCCAAGTGCCACCCACATCCTTGGTGTCGGAGAGATAGCAAGTCGCTCGCGAACAATCTCCTCCGCTCGCTTCTCTTTCCCGGCCCTGCGGTAGCAGTCCACAACCTCATCCCAGTATTCGATCTCAGTGAAGATCTCAGCCGCACTCGTCACAATGCCAAGCTCGGCATAGCGTTCAGCAAGGCCTCTGAGCATGTGCCATCTTGGCGGGTAAACAATGCTGTAAACGTTCCTCAGTCTGTCTTCGACTGGAGATGATTCCTCTATACTTTTCCGCGTCGACTGAGTTATCGTCAATCTGTTGGTGTGCTGGTCAGCCAAAGCTTGCAACTGCAATATTGCTCTCTCCTTTGTATGGTTGCCTTCGAATTCCAACCACGCCCTTTCCAACAGAGCCGTTGAATATATAGTCCAATCATCATGGTGCCAAAGAACGCGAGCAAGATACGCACTCATCTCTTCCGCTGTTAAACCATCTGCAGGATTGTTGTTTTTTGCGTCCAAGCAGAGAGCCAATAAGATGGCTTGATCCAATACAGTCAAAGCACCTACTTCGTTCTCTGCTTGCTCTTCGAATTCCACTCTATCCAACAGAATAGTGTCGTCAATATGGTCTACCATCTGTGATTTCACCTCCTTCTTTTTGCTGTCCTCTTCCTCGGGAACTGAACTTCCTGACTGCATGCCAGATGCTGCCTTCACTACCATTTGAGCCGTGGCCTTCGTTTGGTATTTCGTCCGCTTTCCTAGGGCGCCACTGACTTCAATAGATAACTCTGAAGCCACCATTGCCTTTTTGAATAGTTCCTTCGCTTCTCTTTCAAACTCGAAATGATGGCAAGCCAATCCATATTCCAAAAGCACAATTGCTTCTAGTCGGCGACTCATTCTGGGTACTGACGAAAGGCACTTGGGAAATGTTGATTTTAGCTCTGCCCATAGAGTTGTTGTAGGCTCACGTGAAAGTAACAGGCGTTCGTGTGCTACTGCAGCACGTGTACTCCATATTGGAGCTGCCAGCAAAGTCGAAGAAAGTCTGCAAAGCTTCGACGAAGTCTTAGCAGTGTTCACTTTGTTGTTTGTCCAACATTCTCTCTCAGGATCTGAGAGAGTCAAAAGAATACAGCGGGCCAAAAGTAGGAGATACGGAACTTTTGAAATCTGGCAAGGCCAAAAGCCGTCGACACTCAATTCCGCGAGTATTGCGTTCTGGTAGGAACTTTCCCTTTCTACGGCTGTTCCTCGGTATTCTGACTTGATAGCCTTGGTCAAGATTGGGTGTGGGTCGACTCCCTTTAGAGCATTTTGGTCTTCAAACAGAGGGCCAGTATAATTAAGCTGGAAAAATACATTTAGTGCGGCGACAGCAAAAAACTCGGCTTCAACCAATGAAGAGATACAATCGACATCTGACAAGTTCTTTCTTATTACATTCCAGATACTTTGACCGACTTCATCGGAAGAAGTAGAAAGCAGCCAAGCCGACGTTTCCCCACTCAAAACTCTAACGTATTCACCTCCGTTGAGATGCCCAAGCATCGCTGATAAAATTTGTGCCTTTCCCACATTCGGTCTACTTCTTTCGATACCATCTGACGGTTTCTCGGCTCTCAGAAGCAATTCTTCAAGTTTTAGAGCGAAAATATCATCATCAGTTCTTGTTTCAGGATGCTCATCGACAAAATCAACCCCAGTCAAATCGAGCGTTGCAAACGCGAGATCGCAATCGGAGTCTGTATCGCTGGCTTCCATGATAAAAAACGAAGTCTTTGGTAATATCGCTCTCACGGGGGAAAAAATGGACTATGATTATTTGTGGTGGGTGGTCGATGCTTTGGGAGTACGGTACAGTATAGCGCGCACGTTTCCTCAAGAGTACTCAGCTGTACGTAGCACATCCAGTACGCTGGATCTATTAACCCTAACCCTAGCTGAATGAACACTGCCAAGTACCTGTATTGCTCGCTTGGCGCCGATGGTACTTGCGAGACTACCTTATCTCTAACGAGTTCACTCTCTTGTTGATGCGGTGAGAAAAATACGAAGGAGGAGGATGAGGACCAGAGGGGGCAAGCGAAGCGTGTGGAGCCTGTAGAAACACCTGTTGCCCACCCTTCACTCGCAACTGTAAGAAGACGAAGGTGGGCT